>JAJIYU010007463.1:0-19154 GCA_030144865.1 Tinospora cordifolia | reverse complement strand
GACGGAAAAAGAAATACTATCTAAGAATATTGAATTCTTTGTTGAGGAATTCTGAATGAATAATTACATGTAAAAGACGGGTATTTATAGTTGTAAAAATAAAAATATAAAAGATGTAGTATAATATCTTTAAGATACAGCATAATATCTCTAAGATTATATAGATTCAGTATGATATAATATCTATAAGATTATATATATATATATATATATATATTATAGATATAATATCTATAAGATAGGTATATCTATATATATAGTAACAGATATATAAGAAAAATAAAATAGCACTTTACTGGTTATTTAAGCGTACCAAATTTAATAACGTTTGTTAATGATTTATTTACTCAAAATTAATATACATAATTTGACTCTAATATGACATTTATAATTTTTGGGTCAAATAACTTCTAACATAGTATTAAAACAAAGTTTATATAAAAAGTTTCACGTTCGAAACTCATCTTACATATATTTGTTTGTTTATCTCAATTATTAGTTATTTTTTCTCCCTATGTAACCCTTGTGGTCATTTTAAAATGAACTGTCATGGCTATTCTATTCATAAATCAAAATATAATCCCATGAATGCACATATCAAAGTATATTTATATGACCAAACAATGCCATCCATAAAAGAGCACATCAAGGTATGGTCATTTTAAAATGAACTTTCATGGCTATCCTATTCATGGATCAAAATATAATCCCTTGAATGCACATATCAAAGTATATTTATATGACCAAACAATGCCATCCATAAAAGAGCATATCAAGGTATGGTCATTTTAAAATGAACTTTCATGGCTATCCTATTCATGGATCAAAATATAATCCCATGAATGTACATATCAAAGTATATTTATATGACCAAAGAATGCCACCCCTAAAAGAGCATATCAAGATATATATATATATATATATATATATCAAGATCAAAATACACCTTGGTTATTTATAAATATATGAAGGACAATGTATTTAAATTATACAATTTGAATTAATTAATTTTTGTTATATATATGTACATGAAGAGAGGAATACATTTCACTTGTGGATTGGTTGCTGTATCTCTTTTTGGGTTATAGAAGACTTATTACTAGAGTTGCCGGCTTCATAATTCACGCCGTTCATGCATTACCGAAATTATCATATATTAAACTAATAGCAAACTTTTATGAGGTTTTCTCCAGCATTCACTTGAATGATAATAATTAGACATAAAAATGTATTGACACATGTTTGTCATGTTAAACCAATCGCATAAAAATGTATTGACACATGTTTTTCAAATAATATTAGTCTTACGAAGGTAACAAGAATGACAGTTAACCTAGTTTTGGCTCGGTCAAATGTTTGACTTTACATAAATAACTTTTTGTTGTTGCTTGCATTTGATCTTGGTTAAGTTTGCATGTTTTTATAACTTGGTACATTTTTTGGACCATACGCGAAACACACGCTCTAGATTGTGCTCTGCGGACAAGCATTGAGCTGCATAAAGAAAATGCATTCCGTCTTTTAGGACATGTTTGGTGCATAAGATAAGATAGCATTATTTGTATAGGATAGGATGAAATAGAATTATATTAGATAGAAAAAGATTAAAAATAAAGTAATCCAATGTTTAATTTACAAAATAAGATTATTACAAATAAATAATAAATAAAAAATGCAAACCACAAATACAAAACTTTATTTTTGTAATAGTATAACGATAAATAAAAAATAGACAAAAAAAAAAATACAAATAACTTAGGATAAAATAATCCCTCCATTTAATGTAGCATTATTTTATATCTACAACAAAAGGTTAAAAAGTGCGTCCAGTTTAAAATTTATCTAATTCCTTTTGCTACCAAACATGATAATAAGATTAATTTCATTCATATCTCATATCATCCTCCCTCCCAAACAACCCCATAGGTTGCTTAAAAATAAGTCCCATACTTAAACCATTTAAAAGTTCCGAAATTTAGGTTTTTCAAGACGTATCATGCAAAAATTTATTCGAGTTTTATCCAACTGTTTTAATTTCATTCCTTTAAATATTTTGAAAAGATCGAATCAGCTTTATTCTGTCAATCCTTTAATTTGAACATTTTCAAAATCACTTTTTTCTTGGTTTGAAAAGATCACGTGTGCTTTAACCCTTTATTATTTCATATATTTTGAACCCATTCAAACAAAGAACTTGAGTTTCAAAAATGTCAAATTCTTCAATTTTTCAATTATTAGTAAAGTTCTTTTCAAAGGTTTAAGACTTCAATTTTCAATCCAACATTCTTACGAGTCAATCACTCAAGATTATGACGCATTTAGCTTTAGGCATTATTGAGTGCTTCCCATTTCATATCATTTTAACAAAGGTAAAATTTCATATCATATTGGCTAAAGGACATCTACAAGAAATACTCATTCAGTTTCATACACTTCGTTTTCATTTTACAATTGAATGTAAAATTAGTTAGGACTTAGGAGAGCCAATTAAAATTAGTAATTTATTTTATATCTTTCATTATAAGTTGTCCTCACATTTCTATACTCTCTACTCATCTTTTTTCCTACTTTTCCTTTCAATAGATTTTATGGCTTTATCTTCTTTATTATGTGATTAAAAATCTATGTAAATACAAATCAATTGACGGAAATTCAGTCACAAGGACCAATATAATGCACTAGGAAGTTTAATTATATGGGAGTGCTGCCCAAGTTTGTCAAAGCCGCCAATCCCCCTACTAATCAGGTGGTAAGGCATTTGTATGCCCAACTAAGTGGGCAGGGTTCATTTCTCCGCAAGGAGCTTTGTATGTGGGTTGCCTGTATTTGACCAGAAAAAAAAAAAGAGTTCGTCAAAGCCAAGCCAGTGTACAGCAACAAAAATTAACGGATAAATAAATAATAAATAAAGAGTTTCCTCATTATTATACTCGAAAACATCTTGGAGGGGCTGATAGAATTTCAACATACCCACTGCCTTTCATTTCTCAGTTTGATTTTCAACTTATAAATTATAAGATAAGAAAATCAACAGAAAAAAAAAAAAAAAAACCAAAACAAAAACTAGTATATACAACCCTTTTAGCTCAAAGCAGCTCCATTTTCAAAATTACCATGCTCACTCCAAAACAACATTGAACTTACTGAAAATAAAGGCGAAAAAAGGGGCTTAGTGCTTGTCCTCTTTGGGCATATCTTTCTTGGGAATCTCTGATTCAAGCTCCTTGGGTTTCACCTTCTCACTTGTCCTGAAATAAGATCCAACATCAGTTCTACATGTTATTCTCACTAGCACCAGCAGAAACAATCCGTCATGCGTGACATAGTAGGACATACAAGTATCACAGCTCTTTGAGCTTAACAGCTAGAGCCGATGACTTTACATTGCCATTCATAAAACATGAATGTAAGAAGCTACCCTCTTTGTATTGCAAGTTTTATGCATACAAATATGCAATAGGATGGAACATAACTCATAGTAAAAATCAAGAGAAAGTCCATTATCACAACCATAATATTAGGCTATCAGCCTATTAAAATCAATTTTGTCAAGGCATGGCTGCGTTGCAAATGAATCTAAACCCAATTACTGTCGAACCAAAGGAAAAGCAATGATTCAGATCTTTAATATGAAGCAGTGCTCATTAAAGAAAAAAAAAGTTAAATTGATATTATAGAATAACTAATAGAATGGTTATAATACAGTATGTTACACCATTGCCACCTTTACCCAAATGTAATTAAAGATTTTGAACTTGCAAGTTTATACAAGCTCACCTGGCCAATTATTTGGCATGGCATTTTATGACATTTATTAAGAATAATAGGTTACAATATGTAATCTTCAATTAACGATAATGCTATAATTTTAATTGGGCCAAGTCCTTTGCTAATAATCTGTTTTCACTGTTATCGAAAACTGGATAGATATCCTATATGGGATACGATAACCATTCTACCATGTTATACTATAAAGCATTTTCATAATGTACACAAAAGTTAAACTGAGATACTGATTTACTAATATTAAGCCTATATATATATATATATATATATATATAGAGAGAGAGAGAGAGAGAGAGAGCACGCTGATGATAATGGGCTTTTATATTTTATAGTTGATCAGTTCAGAAGGATGGATCAAAAAGAACGAAGATTATGGAAAATGATGATGTTGGAAGGACTAAAATGGAGAGGGGAGCTCTCTCCCTCCAAATGTTCAGTCTCACATTCGTAACAAGGGGATGATGGCGAGTATGCTCCCCTATAAAAGCCTTCCCTCCCTTTCATTCCAGCCAAACACCTTAGTTTAAGGTGTAGCTGTTTTTATGCTATTGCAACGAGACCTCTTTGGAGCTACTTATTTCAAAGATGCTCCTAAAGTATTGATTACAATGTTTGATGTATGTTTTATTAATTTGTGTTTTGTTTGATATATCTTTTTACCACAAGGGCACAAACATAGAATCACCAGAAGATCCAAAATCATCAACAAAACCTTCGATCTCTACCTCTTGAACTGAAACCCAGCTTAATTGCTTCCAATTCATCAAAATAATAAATCTAAAACAAGAAAACCCACCTCTGCCTGAGAAGAGTGTAGAAATCTGGGAATTTTGAGAGATTGATCAGTTGTTTCTAAGATGGTGGGAGTTTGGTGATTGATTGATTTGGTTGTTGAATGAACTTACTTATAAAAAAAATAAAAATAAAATAAAATAAGTGTTGGATCAGATTGGACAGTGGTGGTGAGTTAGGATCAATTGCTGATCTTTTTCTATCTCTAAAAAGTTTTGTTTCTCTCTCTAGGTTGAGTCCGCCATTAATGCATGCACAGAACAGAAGTGACTGACACTCAGACCCAGACTTCTGATCCCACACACCAACCAGCCAATAAAATGCACACACACACTCTCTCTCTCTTTCTGGTTACCTTGCTGCGTTTACTTTCATAGAGAGAGATTCTTCTTTTGTTTTATCAGAATAGGCCTATATGAAATGACAACAAAACCACAGAACTTCTACTAAAATTACTTCTTTCTCATTATTTTAAAGCCATTTTCTTGATTTGAAGTTAGCTTTCCAAGCCACTAACATTCATTAATTTCCTAGCCAAAGTATCTTAGTTAGGCTGCAAACACGCCCTTGCAGCTTACAGATATGTTGAGCATTTTATGACCCAGATTTTCAGGCCTTAAGCAGTTTGATGCCTTTCCATGCTAGCCTGCTAAGATTGACAAGTTCCAAGATCATCCCACATCAAAAATAGGCCTCTAAGTAGGTCGAGTCCTAAGTTAGGCCATCAGGAGTATGGGCACCAATGAAAACTATGCCATAAAAGCGAGTCATAAGGAATTTTGTTTTTCTCTAGAAGAAAATGTCTCTTGCCATGTGTCTTAGCTAAAATAAGCTCATAATTGTCAAGACTAATCTCTAATGTTGATCCAATTAGCAATAGGCTTATCAGCATCTCACATGCATTTGTTGGTCCCCAGAGTTAATCCCGAATATTAAATTCAATTTTGGCTCGCTTACATGTTGAAAGAAGCCCCTCCTAATTTTTTACAAGCTCCTATGTTGGGTTCATCGCGGCTATAGGTCTCACACAGAGTGTCATAAAGGCATGTCTTGTGGGGTTTTTCCTTTTTACCCTTATGAAAAGCTGTTTTGCTATTATTGTATTCTTACAATGACTGGTTTTTCAAGCTGATACACATAAGAAGTTTAGTCCCTCCTATTGGTAAGAGGCCCTTTCCCAAGAAAGACAAGCAAAGTAATCTTAATGAGCATTGAAAATGGTGAAAAAGATAAAGTTGGCCAAAAAATGCAAGGTTTTTATGTTGCATTAACATCACTATTAATGTGGTTAAAAGTCCATTTTTTTAACAATATGATTCAATCTGACATCTCAACTTAAGTATCAATGAAGCATAGTAGTAGAATTTGGCTATTTCACTATTTCTCAACCTTTTCACACAGCTTCTATATGGGGCTCACATTTCCTAACCAAGGTTAAATTTTTACAATAACTCTTTGCCCTCAAGAAAGTTAACACAACTAAAATCTTCAAAAGATATTCCCAATCATTATTTGTCTCCACATTGTAGCTACTGATGCAAGAAAGGCATCGAAACAATTCAACACTAGCTTCAGGATTGCAAATATCTGATCAGCCTGGGATGGATGGAGGAATAAGTGCAGGAGTTTCCAGTCATGATGACAATGGTTTTCTTTTTCCACAAATGTTGATTCCTTCAAGGGCATCTTAGAGATTATTGGAGGCTGATAATCTTCTCATTTTTGTGGTGTGCTTGGAAAGAAAGAAATGTTAAAACTTTCGAGAACAAACAAAGACACATTAGGGGAGTTCGGACAATTCTAATTTTATGTTCAGTTTTCTGGGTTAATAGACGTACACTAAGGAGTACTCTACTGCTGTTTAGCAAAGGAACCGGCATTCTATCTTGATATCTTTGTAGGTTCGCAAGGACATTTAGTTCCTTTATCCCCATTTTTATGGTGGTTTTCACCTGCTCTTATATTTCTATTCAATCTATTTTATGTTTCCGTTAAAAAAATTACTAAATCATATGACTTACAATTGGCTTCATCCCAAAATAATTTGAGTTTGATTCATGAATTGGTATACTTGTGAATCTAAGAGAATCAATATGATTCGTAGAAGAATGAATCTGAATTTTAAGGTGAATGCATTGAAAATGAATAGGCAGCAGGAAAACACCTGTATTCTTATAACCTATACATATTTAGTATATACAAATATAATTCACACGTGTTGTAAATCTCACGATACATCAATCAAAATCCCAATTAGATTCAAGGCTCAAAATGATTAACTTCTGATTCACAGTTTTGACAACAATGCATTGGAGAGCTGTGTTCTTTGCAATAACCTAAAGCGTTTGGAAGAAGAAAATGAGATAAACTTCCTTGATGAGGCCATGGATGTTGAGAGTGATTTAGAGTCTATGCATTACCTAGAATAATTATGGATTAGTGCTTCTAATTTGTCTTTTGGTAATAATTTTAGAGAATGGCTCAAGGGCAAGGCATCAATTTTTCATCATATCTAGCATAACCTTAGGGACCTCTCACCCTTTTGGTGTGCTTGTCCCTTGGGGTTAGTAATACAAACTTGTTTTGTGGTTTCTGTCTTGAGAAAATGAATGAATAAATTTATTTCACTTAATCATGCAATTCAAATCTTTTTTTCTAATTGGTCTTTCATCTTTAAAGTGCATTTTATAAGTTATAAAATAGAGATTTCTCCAATATTACTTTTTGATTAACATCAGAATTAATACATTTTTTTCATTCCAAATCAAGCAAAGAAAATATATTCTGCATACAAAAACTTCTACATTTTTTGTTCTGCAGCTCCAATTTTATCAAAGGAATTAAAGAAAATGTTTTTAAAAGGTGCTTTTTAAAGTTTGTCATTTTAGCTTTCTTTTACCATAAAAATCTTTGTTAGTCTCATAGAAGACTTCATTTTTATCATCAAATTTAAACATATAAATAGATTGAGGAGGGTAGGAATAAACGGGATACATTGTGTGATGAAACTCAAGATGAATTGAAATAGATGCTTTAACATACGAGGAGGAATAATGGAAGATTGCCTCAGCATTTGTTTCAATGAACTAAAAGTTATTTATAGATTAATCTTCACGTTTTCAATTGAATAAATATATTAATTAATTTGTAGATTCTGTATTTGATTAATATTTTCACATTCATAGTTTTGGTAATTTATATAAATTTTACTTCGACTGATAACATCATCATCAAGTCACCTAATGAAGACAAAGGTCATAAAACTCACCTCACATAATACAGCATCAAAGCTGAGAATCTTATATAGCTAAAAACAAAGTGAAACATGATAAATTTGAAATTCTGATGCAAGAGAATGCTATAAAGTTGAAGAAAAAGAAATAGGACATGATTAAGTTTCCATTTTTACAACAGTAATGTATTATGAATTATTTACCTAACAACGAAGTTTCTTGTCTGTCAAGTTTCATTAGTTCAGTCCACTCCTATCTGTTCATTATTGTTATACTTGTATTGAGTTCAATACTTATATTCATGGTGTTAACATATGAAATGGGCGAGGTATGAAAGATCATCTTTGTATTGTACTTATCCTCACCTCTGGCGAGCAAGACAAATATGCAAGAAACCCAATCCTCAATTGTGATAGCAAAGTAAACCCCTAATGTATCAGAACGGCCTCAATTTAACCCTAAAATCAAGAAGACCTTCAATGCAGACAACAAATGCAAGAAAATTAACTTCGAAACCTACCAGAAACTTCACATTCATTGATCTTAGAGAACCCTTACAACAACATATCATTTAATCAATTTTAACCTGTTGTTACTGTGGAAAATACTACTAGATCAACTCAAACACAAAATTCAAAAGTTCGATTTGTTTAATTCATCAGAGATGTGTGACATTTTGGGGTTGAGAAGTGATAAATATATATGAGGGAGGGCATCTTTGGTGGTTTAATTCATCAGATATGTGTGTCTGAGAGGTATTGGCAGATGGAAATTTTTTATTAGAATTTACGAAAATGGGAATAGGTGGTGGAGGTGGTGGTGTTCAATTGATTCAATTTGAGGCATGGGATGTTGTGGGGAAGAAAGAGGAGGAAGAGCGAGGAGATTCATTGAAGAATACTACTTCAAAGAATTAGGCATTTGATGTATTAGTTTGAATTCTTCTTGAAGTAGAATTCATTGAAGAACCCTACTTCAATGAAATTCCAGGATATATTTTTTTTTTCTTCACTTAAATTAAATTTCAGGATTTTGGGTCCTTTTCTTGTAAAATTCCCCTGAAGAAATCCAATCTAGGTTTTAAATTCAAGCACTCGAAAGTTAGAGTTGGTATGGGCATATCCAAGGAAATATGCTGATCATGTACTGATCATTGAGTTGAATCCCATGATAGAAACAAACTGAACTTTTAAATTCTGTGTTTGAGCTGATCTAGTAGCACCTCCCACAGTAACAGTAGGGCATCGGTTTGGCATGCTGTTGTAAGGGTTCACATTCATCAATCTTAAAGAACCCATACAACAGCATAACATTTAATTGATCTTTGAATTTATCTTCACCAAGTTCTAAAACAGCAGGGCATAGTTTGAGCGGAAAGAACAAGTTTGAGACACCGAAAAAGGAGATCGGTCGAGAACTGATAGCGGATAAAACTTACTTAGAAGCAGTGGCAGATTCTTCTTCAAGCCATTGACGAATATGTCGAACATTGCGTCGGAAAATTGCAGCTGATTGTTTGACGTCGCTCCTCAGGAGAAGAACAACTGCGCTCACTCCCGCCACTGTAAGTATGAAATTCGTCAAAGCCATGTCTTGATGATACCCTCGGCGAGTCGAATAAGAGAGACAGCGAGACGAATAAGAGAGACCCTCAGCGATGTATTAACTCTGTTTTCTGGAGACGAGCTCGGCGCTCGGATGTACTAACCCTGTTTTCTGCAGACGGTATTGGGAAATTTAAGGGTCAAGGGTTTAAAAATGAAAAACTTAATGGTCTAGGGTTTAAAAATTAATTTGTACCGTGTTGAGATTTTAATAATTGAAAATTAGAATGCCCTATAATTTTTTTACACACTACAATGGAGGGTATTTTTAAGCCTAATTCGATGTTTGGGTGTGTAATTGGATAGAATTAACGTTACTCATCTTGAACCTTCTGTGTAGGATAATCATAGAACAAAGATGTCAGGTTTCCAACTGAATTCACTCCTCCAACTTCACACCAGCATTCTATTTCTACTCCTTAGATAAACCTTCATTTTCAAAATTTTCACGTATTTTATTTTAAAGGGTGCTCTTTTTTTTGTTTTGTTTTTTAATTTCATGTCAAACCGAACATCAAACTACTTTATTTTAATCACATTCAGTCCAATGTAATCTCATATTATGTTATTCTATAAAAATAATTTTACATGAGGTCATTCTTTTACTGATTATTTCTTAAAAGAAATATGCGGCATTATTATTAATAAAATAGAAAACATTACACCTTACACCTTAGGGGATCTCACGCTCAAACATGCGGCTTTATTATGTTATTCTTTTACTGATTTACACCTTTATCATTTTCTTGTGCATAACATTAGCCAAGAAATAATTGTGTTTATGTATTAGATCAATTTTTTTTTTCTTTTTCTTCTCATTCTTCAATCCATTTTTTAACATCAACATACAAAAGTAGCATGTAAACAATTCAGAATGACGGTAGTCGAGACTAATTCTTATCAGGTAATGAAGATTCTACTCAAGTCCTTCTATTTAAATCCTTCTTCTCCCTAAAAATGGAAAGAATCAAGTTAACTTATACAAAAGTAAGGCTCTGACAAGACTAACAAGAGACTTTTTATGGGAATTTGATGTCACGTGTTTCTACCAGCTTAAAAACTAAAGAGAAAGAAATCACCACTCGACCTAAAAAAGGAAAGGATGACTAAAGATTCTCCCCTACTTTGATTTTGTCTCTTGTTATTTATACTATAAATTAGTAATAGTTTACTATTCAGTCATAAAATCAATTTCGGTTGAGAATGCAAGAGAAGTAGTTATCTCACCACTCGACCTCTTCATTTTGTTTAGTCTAAGGACCATGAGGTAGTTAAATGCTAGAATAAATGAGAACTGCTTGAAAATTTCAAAGTAAAGAGGCATATTAAAGTTGAGAATTTCTAACATTGTAGCATTCTATTCTAAGTTGAGGTTTGAGTTTCAAAGTTGTAAAAATTATGATGGTAAATATGCATACAAATCAAAAGATTCATCGAGCAAGACCATTTTATTCTATTGTAACTAAGAGGAGTTTTCTTTGTTTTTTTAATCAAAATCTACCTATATACAACTTCTTGTAATTTTTGACATTGCGATCAAAAAATTGCTCTAGCGCACTACTCTAGCCTGCTTCTTGAAGCTCCACTTGCATCTTTTCACCTACCTCAAAAGGGACATGCACTAAACACAATTGGTTTGTTGTTTTGTGAGAATAGCTACATTGGTTTTGCAAAATGAATACAAAATCAACATGTGCTAGTTTTGCATTTTGTTGCCAGATCAACCATGGCAAGTTTTTATGGTTTTGTGATACCAACTAAGGTTAGTTTTGAGATTTTGCAAAACCAGCTTAGTTGATTTTACTTTTATTTAAACAAGAAAACTTATTTATTTTTGTAGTTAGTTAGCTATCTTAAATTACACCTGAATTATTTTATTTTTGATCTTCTTCTATTCAATCTAATTTCATCTGATCTCATTCTTTAAAAATTGTCTTATTATGTCTTATGCATCAAATTTACTCTAATTGTGAATTTATGTTGACAAGAAAATAGGTATGTCATATCGTGTTTAATACTGTCAATAATATTAAATTGAATATTACATAAAAATCATCAAGATAGATTTGTAATTATCAATGAATAGATTAATAGTTATTTTTAAAGTAGAATTAAATATATGTAAAAAAAAAATTAATTAATTGGTATAATACTCATTAGCGATATTTATATGAAGTGTTCAAAAGTATTCTTCGTAAGACTTAATGTGTATGGTTACATATCTTTAATAATTTAGTATACTTATACAATAATATTATTTAGTAATAGTCAGCTGTTATAGTATACTGCCTTTGCATTTAAAAATTGATTTGGAAGAGTATTTTCAATTATGCAAGTAAATTAAGGCTCCTAAGAACCATTCACATCAATAAATACGTAATACGTGCAAGTTGAAATAACACGACAATCATTCTTAAGAATAGAAAGAGTTTTTTCTTCTATTTTTCTCTAAATCTCAGTGCTTTTTTTGCAAATTTTTTTCATTTATTGACGAGCTTTTGCATCAATATATCTCATCCTTAGAGATTTATAAGAGCCCTATAAAAACTCAATCGTTAAAAACATTTAGTGTTACATAAAATAACTAAACATTTATTCAAGTTTTAACCTAGAGGCAAGCATATGAAATACAAAAATAAATATTATGATTATTCGTAATTTTGTATATAATTGAAAGTTTTTTAGATAACATACATTTATAACTGACATTGTAGTTGTATTTTTATGTGAGGACAACACTTAAAACCATTGTATAAAGGTTGTATCTTGAGATATGTATCACCCCTTTATTTATTAATTTTGATAATTATAGTAATCCATAAAGATAGTACATATATTATATGTTTTCAATTAGAAAATATATCAACAACATTTAACTAAAAAAAAGAGAGTAGCATTTGTTTTGATGGTTTAAGGAGTAAAACGGCAAAAGTCGAAAGAAAATAAATTGTACCTCACTTCACATGTCACTTTCCTCGATTTTTTCTAGTGTCTCAAATCAAGCTCAAGTATTTGTTATATATTTAAAAATTTTAAATATAAATTTGGGTCAATGGCTTCAAGTTGTTAAGAAAAGAGTATTCTATTTTGGAGTTAAAATCTTAGCAATACAAAAAAGTTATATATATATATATATATATATATATATATCTTAGTATTTAGTTTTTTTATAACATTTACTATTTTTAATTTTTTCTATTTTTCGTGCATAAGGAACTAAAAATGTTATTTGTTGAATTGAATCACTAACTTAGTAAAGGGTTGAGCTAATTAAATATGTTCAGCACATAAAAGGCAAAGAGCGATCCAAAAGCATGCAGTAGGTCGGAGCTCATGAGTACCAAAGTTTAAGAAGAAAGTCACTCCCAAAACAAAAGTTAGGCTTAACTCTCATTTCTCAAAATTTCAAAAGCAATTCGATTAGAAAAAAAAATTAGTCTAAGCTCACGAAAAGATGAAAGTCGTAAAATATCTTAGTAATTATGATGAATGTTGGCTCGATAATGTTAAGATCAGCCAAAGGTCATAATTTTATATTTCAATTAAAAAAAATTTTAGAATTGATATCAACAATTTAATAAAAGACTTGTCGAACACGATCGAAGAGCAAACATTACAAGATTAACGCTACCTTGTTGAAAATTGTTTCTATAATTTACAACAAGTAAAGATCACAATTAGGAAGTTCTACTTAATCTACAACTTAGAATTTTTTTCAAAATTAGTAATTATTTACATATTTAGTTTCTTTGTCAGAATAGAAAATTTGAGTACAATTATTCGTATAAATGCCATTAATTGTAAGTGAGATGACACATAAATTGTCTACAAAAAAATTTTAACAATAATAAAAAAAGAGTTTTTTTAACCCTTTTCCCAAATATGATGTTATTATTTTTCATTCATCTTATTATTTTTCCTTATTATTGATCACCAATATTATTTTCTTAAATCATATGTTATTTGCAATTTCTCATGCATAAGAAAATTTTAATTATATGTTGTCAATCACTAAAAAATATCAATTGACACAAAAATTGTGATTGGTTTTTGTGCATGAGAAAAAACCTTCATTTTTGTTATTAATTGACCGAAAATTACAGTTGACACATGCACAATCTTTTTGTTCTTTTTGTTCTCTTTCTTCGTCTTTTTAAAATTTTTTTTTTAATTTTCTTTATGTTACAGTGTTGCTCAACTTGTTTAATATTTCATTAATCTTTTTTTTTTTCATTTTGTTCTTCTTCTTCTTCTTATTTGCCTTTCACTCCCTTTTTTCTAACTCCTTTTCTTTTATTATTTATTCTTTTTCTAACGATTTTATATTAATTTTTTGTGATCTTATTTTTTTTTAATAATTCAATGCAGATCTATATTAATACTTTTTGATAAAAAAATATTTTTGCATCTTTTTTATATTCTTTATTCTTATTATTTATAGTCTTCTATATTATTCTCGTTCCCACCAGGCACTGCCAACAAACAATTAAGTCTACATTTTTATTAAAAAAATATTTATACCTTTTTTAATTATTTTTTTTTTGAATTTTGGTTTTAAAATGTATATATTTTCTAAATAATAGGTTGTTTTACTATCTTAAAAATGTCTATTATTTATTGAATAATTTATTCTTTTATAAAACTACATATTTTTAATTTATTGATAACAATTATAAAACCCTAGTTCAAATGGTCACCAATGCCTCACACTATAGCTGTTTTGATCCTATGCTTAATGAGGCCTATGTTAGGCCTATGTTAGGCCAATCCTTATGCTATTTTTAACCTTTAACTCCAGCTTTTACTCTATTTTAAAGTTACTTTACACCAAATAATAATTTCTCCTTTAACTTATTTACTCCATTTTTCTCTTTAAAAGAAATATTTTCAAAATATTCTTTTTCTATTTTTTTTTCATTTTTTATTCACTATTTTCTAAAATATACATATATTTTTATACATAAATTCTATTTTATATATTTACTTAATATTATGTTTAATTATCAATTAATAAATAAATTATAAATAATACACTAAAAATTTAAATAATTAATTGATAATATAAAAATTAATTAAAACTAATAAATTATTAATTATCAATTTCTTAATAATTAATTAATTATTATATAAAGAAAAATATACATTAATTATTATATAAAATTTAGATTTTTCATCTAAATTTAGAAAAAATGCATTCAAGCATGTTTATTAAAAAACAAAGAAAAATATACATGTTTACTAAATAGAATAAAGAATTAAAATAAGTATAAAAGAGTAAAAATAAACAATAAAATAATAAGCAAGATAATATAAAATGATAAATAAAAATGATTGAAAAGAATTTAAATAGGTAACATTTTTGTTTAAGTTAATAATAAAAATAGTCAAAAAAAAATTAAATTAAATTAAATTAAATTGAATTAATTAAATTTTCTTTAATTATAATTATGATTAGAATTAGAATCATAATTAAAAGAGACAAGAAGAAGACATAAAAGAAAACGAAATAAAATATAAAAAACTCTTGCGCCAATTTGCCATTTTGGTACACATACTCTTAAAGTGGACCCCCCTTTCCGCTGCTTGCAACTCATATGCAGCCCATTAGTTTAAATTACAAAATCCTAACTAAAGTTAATTGTTGGTAGGTTAGAGCCCCTGATATCAAAGATCATTGGAGATTTTCAGAATTAGTTTCATGCCTGGGAGAAGTTGGGAGGGAGAAGTACCATCGACAGTGTTATTGTTGCCCAAGAAGCTTTTCATGCTTAGAGGAAGCCAGGCAAGTCAGGGCTCCCGGCGGACTGGCGGTGAAGATTGACCTCCAGAAAGCCTATGATAAGATTTCGTGGGCTTTTTTACAGCAGACTCCACAGTATTTCGACATGAAGCTTCCTCTAAGTAACCTCATTATGTACTGTGTTTTTGGCTTCTCTGTCAGGGTGATACGTTTTTCCCTTACCTTTTTGTTCTGTGCATGGAAAGGCTGTCTCACATGATTCTTGCCTAAAGATGGAAACCCATTCAGCTCTCTAGGGTAGGATTCCCCATTTCCCATCTGTTCGCAGATGATCTCATTCTTTTGCCAAAGCTACAGCTAATCAAGGAAGAAATATGTTACACCTCCTTAAGGAATTTTGTAATTTCTCAGGTGAGAGCATTAACTTCTCCAAGCCAAAACTACACGTTTCCCCAAATGTTTTTCAATGCAAAACTAGAGAGGTAAGTAGAGCATGTAGCATCCAACTCACCAATAATCTGGGAACGTATTTGGGAATCCCTATTGTTGAATCCAAATTGAATCCAACCCATCATAGACAATATTGAATCCAAATCGGCAGGGTGGAATGTTGGTTATTTTTCTCCTTTATTCTCGGATATAACCAAATCAGTTGGCCAAAACGTGGTCTAACATTTTCTCATCATTTTTAGGTAACCACCCATATCTTCAGTTTACATATACTCTTTGATGGACAGAGTATAAAATCAGATAATCACTTCATCGGTCCCTAAGACCTCTCTTCTTTTTTATTATCAACACACCATCTAAATTTGAAGAGGAAGGTTTTAGAAAAACGTCAAAACGAAATTTGTAATGGTTGGAGGTATGATTTTTATTTTTGATTTCCGCTTCCATTCTTTGTTTTCATTTGTGTTCTTTCATTTGCTGAACGAGTTCAGAATCATTTAGTACTTTCATTTGGTATCAGAGCCTTATAAAAGTCATCCTCTGCTTTGCTTGTTATTTTATTGATGTTCTATAAAATTTATTCGCAACATTTTGTGGTTGCCCTCTTAATCTCAATTTTTATTTTTGTTTTTCATTGGAGTGAATCAACGAAATCACTGTTAAATTTATTCGCAACATTTTATTTTTGTTTTACTTTAATAGTGATTTTTTTTGTTCTAAATCACTGTTAAAGTCAGATTTAAAGAGCACAAAAAAAAAAACAGGCAGCCATGGCGGCTGTTTGCTTTCTTCAAAAATTAGGTTTAGGTTGAAGAAAATGAACAGTGGCGCGCCATGAATAGTAACGGGCTGTAAACAGTGATGGGATATGAACAGTAACAGGCTGTAAACAGTGTCGGGCTGCAAACAGTAGTAAACCTTATTAAGTTTAATGTGAACAGTAATAGGCCAACTGCTAAATTTCTGTATATTGTCATACATTTAGGAGTTTAATGTAATTAAATTATCTTGATTATTTGCATGTATGAATTTTGTAGCTTATTATGCATGCATTATTATGTTAAATAATTTTTTAACACATTGAAATTAATTATAATAATGGCTTTGCATGTATTTAAATTTGGATGTTCATGTACTTATATTATTTATTTTTGTTATTTGTGTGAATAATTTACTGATTTATTATACATACAATATTAAGTTGAATAATATTAGTACATCCACATCAAATTTTTGTTAATATTGCAAATGATTTTGCAATGATATGAGCCTTAAAATTTGTTAATGTTTAGGTGATCTATATAATTTTAATTAATTAGGGAGTAGCCACAACATCTTTAATTAATTAAAATTATATATATATATATATTGTGGTTCATTTGGATCACATTTGTAAAATAAACATTAATTATGATTAATCATACTTGAAATGAAAAATCTACTAAATGATTTTGAACTTGTTCAGTAAATGAAAGAACACAAATGAAAACAAAGAATGGAAGCGGAAATCAAAAATAAAAATCATACCTCCAACCATTGCAAATTTCGTTTTGACGTTTTTCTAAAACCTTCCTCTTCAAATTTAGATGGTGTGTTGATAATGAAAAAGAAGAGAGGTCTTAAGGACCGATGAACTGATTATCTGATTTTATACTCTGTCCATCAAAGAGTATATGTAAACTAATGATGAGAAAATGTTGGACCACGTTTTGGCCAAGTGATTTGGTTATATCCGAGAATAAAGGAGAAAAATAACCAACATGGAAAACTCGAATTCCCAATCACGCCTGCGGAGCTACCCTGGTTCACTCTGTTACCTCAACCATTCCTGCATATGTCATGCAACGCATGAAGTTACCTGCCTCTGTCTATGATCATGTTAACCGCCTGAATATATGTTGAAACTTCCTCTGGGATAGTTTTAGTAATGGAACAAAAGACCATTTGATGAATTGGGACAAAGTTTGTTCCCTTAAAACTGTGGGTGGCTTCTGGCTTGGGCATTACGAATGCATTTCACACAATACTGCTCTGCTTGCCAAATTAGCCTGGAAAGTGCTGAGTAAGGCGAAGGTTCTATTGGTTAGTCTGCTCCGAAAGAAATGTCAGGAGACCTGAGCACGTCTCCAAGAAAGACCATTGACTCTCACATCTGGAAAAACATCCTTCATGGCTATGAAATCATGAAGACCGGTTTAATTTGGAGGGTGGGATGGTTCTAATATCTCCCTCTGGAAGGACGGCTGGTGCACCAACACTTCTCTTTCTTCTTCCCTTGGGGTGGCGTTGACTGAGAGCAAGATGAGAATCTAAGGGGGAGTGACATCTTCAACCAAGTTGGGAAATGGCAATTAGATGGTCTCTCAACCAGTAGCCCTTCAACCGTATGGCAGCTCACCCAAGCCACTCCTGTTTCAGTGAATCTCAAAGAAGATGAGAGGATCTGGGCTCATAACCAACAATGGTAGATTCACAGCAAAATCTATGCTTCATCTGTTGAGGAATGATCCTCCAAACAGCGGCCGGATTGGAATGCGTTTGAAGGCTCCAGTGCCCCAACAAAAATCAAGCTCTTCATATGGCTAATCATTCATGAGAGGATTCTTACAAAAGTGGCTAGGTATCATCATAATCTTTCCAATAATCCAATCTGCAAAATCTGCCATATGAATGTGGAAAGCGTTATCGACGCATTGCGGAATTGCACGCATGCGAAGAGAGACTGTGGAACTACCTCCTTCCTTCCATCGCTCATCAATTCTTCAACAAGCCAACCCAAGATTGGTTTTCTTGCTGCTTTTTGGGCAGTGTGGAGATCCTGCAATGCCATTCTTAATCAAGGTACCAACAAGAATGTTAGGATTCTTCTTAATTGGCAATGTTTGGTGCAAATCAATTTCCTCTGTCTTGCGTTTATCTCGTTCCAGATTCATTTCCAGGAAAGTATTTCCTTCCTATTTTATTTGTTAACAGAATCTCAAATTAACGGTCCGTCAGTTTTTATGATTTCAGTTTCTCTCTTTAATCATTAAACTATTTTGGCAATCGAATGATTTCAGTTTCCTTCTTTATTCATTAATCTGTTTTGAAAAAAATCCTCTTGATTTAACGGTCACACTTCCTTATTCTTTAAGATTGTGATTTCAATTTTTTTAGTAAACATTCCTTCGCCTATTTTTTTGAATCTAGAAAACTAGGAATGTTTTCCTTTTCAAACAGGTCGAGCATTGTGTTCCCATTTTTCTCAAATCAAAAGGATAATCAGCATATGGAAGATTTTTCACGATCTGCCTCTGTTCTGGAAAGGTCTCTGGATTTCAGCGAAACTGTCGCAACAGAAGATGCAACAGATTATCAGACAGTCTGCCCAGAAAGATTTTCCATAATCTGTTTCTCTAACAGAAAGATTGCTTGCTGCTGTCTATTTAATCCCGTCCTTGTCTAAAGCTAGAAATCATCACTCAAGCATCGTTTGATGTTATCTATTCATTGTTAAGAATATTGATTGTTATTGACTGTTTCTGTGTGAGTGATCGAGTGAAAACAACT
>JAJIYU010007462.1:0-19177 GCA_030144865.1 Tinospora cordifolia | reverse complement strand
TCATCTATACTTCTATGCTAACTAATTAATTGCATACCAATGACAAATATACATATATGTATTTATATAAATATATACGTATATGTATTTTAAATTTAACTTTCGGTTATTACGTCACTAAAATTTCATGTATTACAAATATTATGTCACAAAATTTCAGGTATTACAATCGATCCACTGGGCTTTCGAGCACTCCCATTTTATTTTCAGGTATATCTGGACGTAGAGTATGATAACTTACATCAGAAGACTTGCACTTTGATTGGATACCTCATGGGGAGGTCGTCCGAGATAGGTGACTTGGAGGTCATGTTTTATTTATTTTTACTGGATTGTTTTAATGTATTTACTATGGTTTTAACTTTAGTTTATTTTATGTTTAAATGATTTTTCTTGTTTAACAATTTTGGTTTTAATAATAATTTTTAAAGTTATTCCGCTGCACTATTTATGAATTGTTTTGAAAAAATCTGGTGAATGTCTTGAGAAATTATTTTGATCTTTTGTTTTGTATAGAACTTATATCCAAACATTAACCTAAGAACTAATGGTTATGTACTTAATTTTGAAGAAAAAGATTTGGACAGAAAGAAATATTTGGTAGCAACTTGATTTTCATCGGACGACGATCCACACGTGAGAAAGCACATGAACGGAGGTCCGGTTGAAAATTGGGGTGTTACACCTATAATGAAGCAAAGTGACTTGAGGTAGCCAATTGAACAACATATCCAAAAATTAGCTCAATTGGTTAAGATTAGGGCTCTTATTTTGCCAAACCTTTGGGAGTTTAAATTAAGAAGGAAATGGAATTTAGGATACTTCGAGGATTCAGAATGACCCAGAATTCCTTGGGATGACATAAACTAACAAGACACATTACATATCCAAAAATCGGGACAATTAGCCAAGATTTGGGTAAAGTACCTTCAGTGGGCTCTAAATAAGGATGGTTTCTAAGAAAAAATGCTTTGGGCCAAACTATACCTTAAAATTTGTGTCTTGATCATTAAATTCATGTGAACCTATGAAGGCATGACCACCCAAAGCATGTGCAAGTTACATGGGTGGAACCCCATGATTGGGTGTACCCCACCCTGCTCAACCACCATGGGACGTCTTCCCTTATTTGATTCCATAAATCATGATCCAATGTACCACACAAGTAATTCAGTACACCATCCATACGGGACATCCCACCTAGGATTTGGAAATCCATGAAGATTGATTTCATGCACCAAGCTAATGATCATGTGCTCCATGCCTCACCTAAGCAAAACTGGTCCACCCATGCACATGTGTGTGTGCACACATGTGAATTAATCTAATTAAAAAGGTTTGAAATCAGAATTTATGCTCACCCATAAACCCTAGCCACCACCCCTACACAAGAAACGAAAATAGAAAGGGTAGAAGGGAAATCTAGTCATGGCGCCAAATCAAGGGAATATGCCCACTTGGTGTACCATCTATAGGTCTAGCTCAAATCAGAAAGTTTCCAAGAACTTAGATCAGTATCTAGGACTATGATATGGTGTCCCCCATGTGGTGATAGTGTGCTCACCAAAGCTGGACATCCAAGAAAGAAAATAAGGAAAAATCGCCATGTGTGTGCTTGTGTGATGAGCAAGCAAGAAAACCAAAGGAGAAGGTTCTAAGAGAATATTCTCTCTCACTATGGGACTTTTAGAATGGTTATTGAAGGGTTCTAGAATGGAGATATTCTCTGAATTTGAATTAGAAAAGATGCTAGAGAATATTCCTTGGTGCCATAAGAAAATAAGCAAGATTGGTGATCTATGAGCTCACTTACCTATTTCACACTCTAGACGTTTGGAAACTTGCTCAAACACTTAGAGCTGCCCTAGCTGCCCAAGAACTACCCAAGGACGTCCCATATGCTCATGAACACCTATATAAACCCCTTAAGTTGCGCACAATCCCTTATTCCAAGAACAAGAGAGATTTCTCACAATAGTGCTCTCAAACTTCTTTTTCTTCTTCTCTCTTTTCATTTTCTTTTGTGCAAAGGTGAGAGACTTTTAGTTACAACATTTAGTGATTAGTAGAGAGTTGTTTTGCTAAGATTCAAAAGTGCTATAGTGAAGGGAACCTTCGCTGAATTTGGGAAAAAATATCTCATCTAAGGTGGAAGTTGCTTTCTTAAACACTATTTTCATATTTCAGCCATTAGCATATTCTTTCTTGTGTGACATTTTTTGTGTTTTTCTAAAAATCACGAGGCACGTTTTCACTTCTATTTTTCAGTATTGGGGTGTGTTTCAGTTTTGATGGATATTCAAAATCATGCATTTATGATGTTCATTTCATGTTTGTATCATGTTTAAGAGTTATTCTAAAGTTTGGTGCATGATATTGAATGGTGGGTGAATTCTTTTGCAATTTATTAAATTCTGAAATTTATTTCCAGCTTGTTCTTATGTTCTAAAATTTTATTTATATTTCATGAATGTGGGATTTAAGATGAGAAGATGGTGATACAAACCATGTACCATCATAGTAAACATATGGTTGCTATGGGTGCTTTCTTCTTATGATAGAGTCGTCAATCCGACTCACTCTCACTTCTATGTGACGCCCTCGATCTCAAGTTTCCTGGATCCTTTCCAAAGTAGTGCAACACTCGCAGAGAGTAAAACTCAGCTTACAGGGCTACTATCCAAAGGAAGCGCATCACTCGTAGGGAGTAAAACCTCCACCCACAAGGCTACTATCCAATGGAAGCACATCTCTCGCATGGAGTATAACTCTATCTACAGGGCTAATACCCATACTCAAATCCTTCTGTGAATGGTCACTTGAACACTCGACATCACCTAAATCTTTTTCTACACTTCTAGCCACATGGCTACTAGTGGATGGCTTTTATTCACTTTTCAAAATCAAAGGCATTCAAAACTATTTCCAATGAAAATCAAATCCGGTGAAATTTTCTTTTCATTTCGATTACATTATTATAAAAATAGTTCCATCTGGCATTACTTGGCCAGGAAAAATCTAGTCATGCCCCATGTTGTCGAACACTGAGCTCTGATACCAAACTCTGTCACACCCCGATCCCCGGACCAGACATCATGTCTGTCAATCTGAGGCCCTGTCGTCGGGCGTCGCACGACTCCAAGCTCGGCGCATGGTCCGCCGAGGCACCGGGCGTGCGACAGTCATCATCATCTTTCCACAACCTCTATACACGAGGTTTAAATCATTTCTTAATTTCAAATAATCATTTTATTCATGCTTCACTAAGCAATTAAGTTCAAATCAAATTCACCGGATATTCAAAATCATATTTATACTGGAAATCAAGATAATAGTAGCAGAAACACTTTTGGGATCAAATCTTTTTAAATCATTGAACACTATTTAACATACAATATCTAAAAAAAATCATCAGTTCATCAATCAAAATAAAACAGTGGTCAAGATGGTAAAACAGTCCTGTAGATACATATACAAAAATATGATACATGACTCTCCGGCCCAAATCCAAAATATACATCATAAAAACTATACAAAACAGAGAGACAGTTTAACAGAAAATATCACACACTCTCTCTCTATAAATCCTCCAGTCTCCGGTCTGCATCCTCACTGAGCGCTGGGCCCATCAATACCTGTAAAATAAAAATGGGGTGAGCTCGAAAGCCCAATGGATCTCCTACACATCAATAGCATTATACAAACAAGCATACGAAACATGCAAACAGTTTCAAATTATTAGGGACGTTTCAAACACTTAGTCAATTTATCTGTTGTGCTCTAATATCAAGAATTTACCATCTGATATTAAAAATTAACTAAAACAGTGAACCACCCTCGGTATCCCAATTGTGGTCCTGAACACAATCAGGCACGACATCTTTATAAAACAAAAGTCTACTTCTGAGACCACAACCCAAGAAGATACTGAAACCAAGGGAAAAATCCTCATGACTTTCCAAATTCGAGGGTCTCATACGGCTGCTCACAGTTTGGCCTAGTTGGGGAATACCCACGATGACGTCCTAGTCACAACCAGATAACATCTACGTGATGTACCAGTGCCCGTCCATCACCCCGGTACATAGAGTTCTTAATAAACCTTTAATGTTCTTTAGTTTTACAATCATAGTTTTCATTCCACGCAACATATAGACATGCTTATTCAAAGTGTTAACCTAAGCAAAGAAAACAAACAAACACCAAGCTAATCATAATATCCTAGTACTAGAAAGCGAGTAACCAGTCATCAGGATATCATATCAATCATTCCACCTAAGGCATACATTCCTAGCATGATACTAAGTACAGGAATTTAAACATGAATCATATTCCGTATCCAACATCCACATAATACTAAAGAGTGAGGAAGAGATAGTCAACCCCACCTGTACACGCTGGAATACTACTGGATCGTCACTCCTCTTACAGTCGTCTAATACTGTCAATCTGCATCATTAGACGGTAATGATGCATTACTTTGGGCTCTTAATACTCTTTTCACCTAATTCTAGGGGTTTGGTATCATTCAATGTTTTATAGTGTACACAAAACACTCCAAAAGCACAATTTGCATCTATCGATCGCGATCGGTCTTGTGTGGACCACGGTCTACACACAATTTCTCACCCAATAGTGGGATTTCACATATGTATGCTATAATAGTGATTTCCATTCTAATTTAACACTTAAATCTAGTGTATTGGACACCCAACAATCATTTAACATAAAAACCATCTAAGGAATGGTTGCTTACATTGTTTATTCACCGAAACCCCTTGATTCAAGCCTTAAAAACGGGATTTTGTTTCAATGAAATTAACCCCTTCAATTCCACAACTAAACAACCATCACAAATCATCCACACTAGTGTCCAACATACATACACAAGGAAATGAAAAGTGTTCACCACGTTTGGCTTGGTTTTTAGCCACTAAACCTACAACACAAGCTCTTAAACAGATCTCCATCATTTTGATTTACTAACCATTGATAACTACTCTAGATGAGATCAAATCTTAAAGAAAACTCAAAGGAAATCAAAGAACTCACCTTCAAATCGCCCTCAAGTCGTCTCTTTTGAACCCCAAGCCGTTTCAGTGCGAAATGAGAAAATTAGAGCTTGAAATGTATATATAGATCGCACACGGACCACGATCGAAGACAGACGGACCTCGGTCATCGGACAGATTTTCCTTCGTAGACCGCAGTCAGCACTTTATGGACTGCGGTCGACACTTTACGGACCACGGTCACCCATGTGACCTAGTTTCTTCGTATTTTTTTCACTGATGACCACGGTCGGCCTTCAGTGACCGTAGTCCGCAGTGTGATATCTTATTTTTTTTCATATTTTCCTCCCCAAGGACCGTGGTCGGACTCATGTGGACCGTGATCTGTGCGTAATTGTTCCGAATTTCGCAATTTTCACACATTTCTAACTATCTAAATGTTCTAATTTATTTTACCTTGATTAAATAACATACGATGATCATTAAAGACAAGTTTCCAGTCATTTTTATATTTATTTAGAATTTTTCAAAAATCCATATTGACGTGAATGCATTATAAGACTTAGGGTGATTACAACTAGATACTAGGTTGTATCAGCATTCACGAGGGTTGCATACATGTTTACAATTCCATGCGTACTCCTACTGTTGATGCTACGCCAATGGAAGCAGTTCAAGCTTATTCCACCATTCTTCCATTTTATCTCGAGATGATTGGATTTTACGAATCGAAAGTTGACCAAAAGGATAGACTTGGGAAAGAGTCATTCAAGGTGCAAGTGGTTGATAATCTACTAGAGCAAGATGAGTGTGATTATGGAATGTTCATGTTTTATTTTGCTGAATGTTTTGCCACCAGAAAGGAAATTTCACATGATTTTGATGTGGTAAGCTACAGAAAAAGGGTGGCTCTTAATTTGTACTTGCATGGTAGAATGAAGCAAAATGAAGGCACCAAGAGTGACGATAAAAGATCAGGTCGATTCAATGTTGACAGTAGGATCCAATCATAGTGGGTCTTAAAGAAGTGAAGAATGGAAGTAGCTAGGTTGTCATATCTTACATCACAGTTTTTCAAGGACAATGTGTAATACCATTTTTGATATTTCAGATATGTACAATTTGAATACGATTATGGTTCATTTATAATTATCTTAACTATTTTTCATTTGAATTTTATCATTTTATTTTGTCTTCTGGGACAAATTGTTTTATTTTTGACTCATCTATGAATAATGTTATTCATATGTGAACTTTATTATACTGATTTTATTCAAAAATGATACAAGTGATCAATTCACGGGTTATTCATACCATTATTTATGCCTTATACCACATTTCACGGGTTATTATTCACGGGTTATTATACTAATTTTATTCGATCTTTATCCTTATATTATACCACATTTCACGGCTTATTCATACCATTATTCACGCATTATTCGATCGTTATCGCTAGATTTTTATACACACATTATTCGATCTTTATCCCTATATTATACTGCATTTTACGAGTTATATATATATATATATCATCATACACGCATTATTCGATTGTTATCGCTATATGTTTAAACGTGCATTATTTGATTTTTATCTCTACATTATACCACATTTCGTGGGTTATATATAGAATTATTCACGCATTATTCGATCGTTATCGCTAGATTTTTTATACGAGCATTATTCGATCTATATCCATACATTATACAACATTTCACTAGTTATTTATACCATTATTCACGCATTATTCGAACGTTATCGCTAGATTTTTATACACACATTATTTGATATTTATCCCTACATTATACTACATTTTACTGGTTATATATATATATATATATCATCATTCAAGAATTAATTATTCGATTGTTATCGCTAGATTTTTAATCGTATATTATTCAATATTTATTCCAACATTATTCCACATTTCACGTGTTAGATATACCATATATATTATTCACACAATATTCCAATCAATAGGCCTACATTTTTATACGTCTATTATTCTAGCGTTATACCTACATTATACCACTATTTACGAATTAATTATTCGATTGTAATTGTTAGACTTTTATACGTATATTGTTCAATATTTATTTTTACATTACATAGCATTTCACGTGTTATATATACCATATATATTATTCATGCAATATTCTATCGATATCCCTACATTTTATACGTGTATTATTTAATATTTATTCCTACATTATATAATATTTCATGTGTTATATATATACCATATATATTATCCACGCAATATTCAATCAATATCCCTACATTTTTATATGTGTATTATTCAATATTTATTCCTACATTATACAACATTTTATGTGTTATATATACCTAATATATTATTCCCACAATATTCGATCGATATCTCTATATTTTTATACGTGTATTATTCAATATTTATTCTTATATTATACAACATTTCACGTGTTATATATACCTAATATATTATTCACGTAATATTTGATAGGTATCCCAACATTTTTATACGTACCTTAATTTAGCATTATACCTACATTATATCACTATTCATGGGTTATACCATTATTCACGCATTATTCTATCCTTATCCCTATATCTTTACACGCACATTATTCAATCGTTTTGCCTACATTATACCACAATTCACAGGTTATACCATTATTCACATATTAGTAATATTATATAGGTATAACATATGAGTAACTTATGTATATATATAACATAATACATTTACAGCGATAAAATAAATGTTGTTATAGATAGCTATAGACAATGTTCACGAATATATGTTGTAATAACTTACGTTCTTTTAACAACAGTCGACTAACGAACGTTGTAGAACATGTCATTTGACAACGAGCAACTACGATTGTTGTAATAATATAGAACAACGTTCGTATGCTCGTTGTAATTGCCTTTTCAACAACGTTCTCATGGTGAACGTCGTCGTACACATTTTACATAATCAATTTTATAACAAACATTTTATGAACGTTGTTGTACACCTTCTATTAGAACAGTCGTTGTTGCACGTTGAGGAATTGATGTTGTTGTATCGTCAATTTTTTGTAGTGGGTGATAAAAAATGTTTTGTCGCCATGAAAATTATGAAAAATTATTTATTCCAAAGTATCATATCTTAGTATTATTGATGCACTTATGTATTTAGCAAGTTGTACAAGATTAGATATTATTTTTTCTATCAAGTTACTTTTTTCCCCTAAATTAAGGTTTTGGTTTTCTTGTAAGGTTTTTACTAGGGCATTCGTAAAAATATTATAACACTTTATAAAAGTATATATTTTTTTTCATTTTAGATTTTTTTTCTTATTGGATTTTATCTAATAAGGTTTTAATGAAATATATTTTCATATAAAAATACATTCAAAGAGGATGTGTTATAAATATTCATATTAGATGTCTTTAGAACTCTCTACCATTACCTATCTTTTAACCCTAAATCTCCTAATGTCTAAATTAATAAGATTATTTATATATTTTTAATTATGTACACTATGATTGATGTAAGCCCCCATACTAAAAACTTATATAAAGGGGTCTTGAATTTCATAGAAATCATGAATAAAGAAAACAAATTTATTTAAAATTTCCCTCTCTTTTTTAATGTTCTTGATTAGTTCTTTTTGATCTTTTTAAATTTTTTTTTGAGTTTCTTCAAATAGTTCTAATTAGATTTATAACAATATATATATATATATATCTTATTAAGAAGGGAATGGAATAGATGATGGGTGACAATTCTTAAAAAAGAAGATATGACCAAGTATGCACAAAGCAACCTTTAAAAGAAAATTTGAGAGAGATAAGATTGAGCAACACTACCACCTTTGGGGAAGTGAGGGATCATAAAATCTTCATAGTTGAGTTTTGAATAAAAATAAAAATATTTTTAAATAACCAACTTAAAGTTGTCTTTCAACAGTAATTATTATTCTCATTTTTTGTCGGGACCCCTTTTTAAACTACTTACGAGCGGCCTAATTAACATAATAATTAGTCAACTCTCCAGTCAAACTCGCTGACTAGTGTTAAGTCTTATCATCAAATCATTTATAATATTTAAAGTACAACAATAAAAAGATAAGTGAAATAATATAACAACAGCAGAAGTCTTACCATTATGTACATTAACAGAGTTCAGTTCAACTTTACATTTTTCAAAACTTATACATATTGATTTAAAATACCAAAGTAACAAAAGCAACAAAATAACCTATTGTGGACTATAAGAAAGATCACATGGTCACCACGCCTTTCCCCTTATCTACACCGGATGAACCTGAAATGCTAAGAGTAGTATGCTTAATATCCACACGAGCCCAATGAGTAGCAAGAAGATATATCTACTTAGGTTAAACATTCTACATGCAATGCAACAGACAAAAATCATAATCATTCATTTAAAATTACAACAATGAATAGCACGCATAATCATCAACATATAAAAATGCAATGATCTAATATATCATGATGTAAGTCATGTTCCAATGGCTCAATATATAAACTCGACACCCTTTTTTTTTAGTTTAAAGATCTTTTTGTGATACTACCATTTCTGGACGGACATGTTTATCGTCCAGGCTATAGTGTCGCATCATCGACGATCTCACTAATGCCATCAATGAAAGAGCATGTACAATTGAGAAATGGGAACAGTTGAAAGCCTCAATCTCACTAACACCACTGACACCTTCAAGCAAATTATTGTAGAATCTAAAAAATATTATATTATCGGCCCTTGCACCTGCATGAACAACTAAAGTAAATATTCCCTTCTTTTTCATTTTCTTTATAATAGTGCTAGATCTCTTATCATTCAAAACTGCCAAATAAGAAGAAGAAGACATTCTATCCACCCTGGAAACATCACAAGCTTCAACATCATATTCAACTTGCATTGCAAAATTTCAATAATTAGTTGCAATTATAATTTCCTTACCCAAGGTAACTTCCAAAAAAATATTTATATTAATGGAAACGATGCTAAATCAAAAGGCTAATTCACGTATAGATCGTTTAGATATGGATGCACAACTTTGGTCACAATGAACTCTTCTTGTATAAAAGCAACACACAAGCGTTTGATTTTTGTCAATTTTGATGGTGTATTCATTTTTATTATGGCACATAACCTAATACTAACTTTTTGATATTTCGACCACAGGTCCTTGCTCATCCTATAAATCTTAAATATTATAAGGCAATGTAACACCCAAATTTTCAATCGAACCTCCCGTCACGTACACAGGGTTGTCGCCCTTGAGAATCGAAATGCTACGAAAATTTTTTTCTTTTGTCAAAAATCTTTTTCTTCAAATTCAAGTCCATGATAACTAATTTCAAAGAATTGTATTTGAAAACATAGTTCTATAGAAAACAACAGTTCAAATTAACTTTCACCGTGTTCACCAGATTTTCACAGTTAAATAAAAACAAACTTAAATAAAAAATCATAAATCATAGATTTCAAATTTCGTAGCGG
Organism: Tinospora cordifolia; assembly: GCA_030144865.1. Classification (NCBI taxonomy): domain Eukaryota; kingdom Viridiplantae; phylum Streptophyta; class Magnoliopsida; order Ranunculales; family Menispermaceae; genus Tinospora; species Tinospora cordifolia. The sequence continues at coordinate 8,665 of JAJIYU010007462.1, read as the reverse complement.
AATCACTTCAAAAATTTTTATGAAAAGCAATAATTATTACACATATTATATTGCTCAAAGAGGAAATCAACTGAAATTCAAAACCAAAGTAATTATTGGTAAATCAGTTTAGTGAAAATAAACGGAATACAACCTCTAAAGCTTCCTATCCTAGACAACCTCCCCAACGAGGTGTCTAGTAACCGTGCGAGTCTTCTGACGTAGGTTACAGCACTCTACATCCAAGTATACCTAAAAAATTAAAATGAGAGTGAGCTCGAAAGCCCAGTGGATCATTCTTATACATCATATGCATTACAGAGACTCAATCCAAAACATTACAAACACTTTCAAACATTACACGTTTCAAACATTCATTTAGTTTTGGTTGAAGTTTGAGACCAGAAGAGGGTTGAGATGCATCTCAGTATTCCCCGTGATCTTATCTAATCATAGAAAGTATCGAGTACCATCTAAAATCAGTCAGGTCATCAGTATCACAGCTTAAGAGAGTGTACTTACTGCAACTTGTACTGTCTCCCAAAGACTTCGAGCTGTCACATGCAGCTCAAAGGTAGCAATACCTACAATCCGCCTTGTTGCTCAGCGATCTCAAGCGGTGGCATACCACATCGATTCGCTTTAGGCTCAACAATCGCACCGATACATAGATTCTTAATAATCATTCGTCTTATATTAGTTTTGCAAACAATATCAATCATGTAAACATCACATATATCATGAAAAATAAATCAAATAATGTAGGGTATTGAGAATAACAATTGACATGAGTAAATAATAAAAGGTAAATGCATGTTTTCCTATTCATGCATGCCATAAATAAATAAATCTAAATGCAAGGTTTTCTGTTCGAGCATGTCATGAAATGATTATGTAAAAATTGAAATAAATCATCACACTATCATCCAAGCACACCAACTAATCTCAATCAATTTCATAATAAAATTCTAATAACCTAAAGCTATTCAAACAAATGCTTTGAATCTTAAATCCATATAATACGTATGATCAAGGAAATCATGCCACCGGATTGCACGAATCTTTAGGACGACTTTGCTTTCCTTCGAGATACTCGATACTCTAAAATGTAAAGATCTGAAATTCAACACTTAATAAAATTATTCTTAAGCTTAAATGATTTTACCAATTATGAAATTTAAGTATAAATTTCAACTAACTCTATTAGAGTCAAAATAAGGTTTCTAAAGCTAAAAAAATCATTCTTATTTATTTCTAGATTTTTAGCGTTTATCATAATTTAGTTCAGAAATACTTTTATGCTTATATTTTAGAAGAATATTATTTTTTTTCCTAATTTAAACTTTTAATCTAGAAATAAAAACTCTAAAAATAAATTATTAAGCTTTTATGATTTATTCAACTTGAAATAATTATTTAAATTAGAACTAATTATTTAAAACACTAAGACTTAATTTTTGGTTCCATAATAATTCATTCATATTGAATAATTTCATTTCAGATAAAAATAAGGTTTCTATCTCTAAAGCTAAATTAATTCTAACATATTTCTTTATCACTTAAAAATCTTCACAAATTTAAACAATCTATTCATATAGTAAATAAATTAATTATGAACAAAATAAGACTTCTAAATGCTACAAATTTTAGTTTCAAGGCCTAAATTTTTTTTTCTTTTCTTATAAAATATTTAATGCTTTCAACATTTTATTTTTCATGTTTTTAATTAATTAAATTAATTAAAATGTTTATTTCTCTAATATTGTTATTATTATTATCATTTTATCTATTATATAAAATTTATTCCTAATTAAATTAGGATTACATCCAAAAAATCATTTGAATTTAAATTTCTAATTTATTAATTTTTCTTTTTGAACTTTATAAACATTAGAATAAGTCAAATTATTTTATTCGTTTATTCTAATCTAATTTTAGTTTAAATCACAAGAATTTGTGATTTAAATAAAATAAATAAATAACTAAAATAATTATTATACCTTTTCGATTTCTGTTTTCATACGACAGTAGTTCCCACAAAAACCATACATTTCTTTCCTTGAATATTGGCGTCAGCTGGAACCACCTTGTTGGTCTTGTTAATCGCTTGCTCTCCCTTGTCAAGGAACACTACTCAACGAGCTTATCAACTCAAAATCCACATATCTACCGAAACCTTTATCACCCGCCATGAGCTAAACATTATCACCAGGTTGTAACAAGCTCCCTAGCAGGCAAATCCGAAATCTGTCTCCCCTCCCTTACCACCTTCGCATGCTTAGATTGTATTTCCTTCAGCGCTTCTAGCGCCTTTTCAGCGTTGTTCTCCTGCCAAACCCCATCTTCATCGCCACAGATTCATGCCCCAAAAATCAGCAGCTGCAATTTTTCTTCAGCGTCCAGTAGCGCTTCATGGTCCAACATAGCAGTCAATAACACACAACACACACACACATAGAGCAGAATTTTTTTCTCCTTTTTTTTCCACGACCAGCAATGACCACACTCAAAACCCAAATCACAGCAAGCGCAGCAGCATTCATCTTTCTCCATGAACAACACCACCCACAGCTTCTATTTTCTGTTCTTCTTTGTCGGTCTTCTTTCCCATGCACAGCAGCAGCAAAAACGCAACTGATTTTGTGCTTTACTGACCAAAATCTCGCCATCAACACACAACATCCAAATTGCAACAGAAACCTCATTCTTTGTTCGTGATTCGCACACCCTAGAACACAAAAACCCCAATTTGTTCTTTGTTTTGCTTCTTCTTTGGTCGTTGCAACCCAAATCACCAAGCACACCTAGAAATTTTGATTCTACATCTTCATTGTTCAACGCATTAATTCTTCAGGAAACCCAAATATCAGATTATTTCCTCTTCTTGTTCGTCCTCACAGCAACAATGCGCAACACACACAACTGTTGGTCGTTCTTCCTTCTTCTTCGCCCAACGGAGCTGTTTGTTCCAGATCCTGAAACCCTCTTCTTCTTCTCTCACACTGCGCAACAGTTTCTTCTTCCCTGTGCACAGCTACGGATTGTCCCTTTTCCTCCCCTGTTCTTCCCTCTATAACCCAAAACACAGCAACAATCTGTATTCTTCTTCCTCTGTTCGTCCCGTCAAACATTGAAACACAATGTCTTACGTTTTCTAATTGTTTCTCGTCGTTCTTGCTCGTCAAGCCAAAATGCACCGATTTCTCTTTTTTTTTTTTTTTTTTTTTTTTTTTTAAGATTTGAATCTACTATTATTTAATTTTTAATTTATTAATTTATTTATTTTTTCAATCTCGATCTAGAGCTAAAAAAATAATTTTCTATTTAATTTTCCCAAGGCAACACGAATCCGCGAGTATCGTGCATCATATAATAATAATAATAATAATAATAATTATTATTATTATTATTATTATTATTATTATTTTCAATCAATTTAATTTTCATTTTAATATCAATTTCAATATTAAAATTAATTTCATTAAGATAACAACTTAAATTAATCAATATTAATTTTTACTAAATTTTTTTTTCCAAATCAATCTTTAATTTTTTTGATTTATCAGTATTTTTATCAATGAATCTTTTGTTTTATTTGTTTTTTTCGATTAAATGATCTATTTCCATGTTTGCATCCCTCACGCCATCGTACTCGCATGAGTAAGCTATAAAATAATTTAATTTTCTAAAACATAATCTATATCTTTGTTTAAATAGAACATAATTCTAATTCATTCCTTATTATTATTATCATTATTATTATCATTATTATTATTATTATTATTATTATTGTAAATATATTATTTATTTATTATTATTATTATTTTTTCATACTTATATTTTGCGAAGCTCGTATTATTTTTTTTATTTTTTCATGAAAATTATTATTTATTTTGTTTTATTTTATTCTTCTTTTTGTTATTTTATTTTAAATTCTCATTTTTTTTCATTCAAATTCAGAGCAAGTTTCATCATTTTATTTTATTTTATCATTATTTTTTATAAAAACTATTATTTATTTTATTTTTATTTATAAATTTTTATTTTCCTGCAAAATAATGTTTTATTTCATATTTACTCGCAATTTGTACGCACTGTGGGATGTTATAGGCAAGCTCAATTAAGAACCTGGCACTTCTTTTTTCCAATACCTAGGACATCTAATATATTTCTTAATAGGCACAATATTTTCTTCCCAATCAATCCACTTCACAGTATGTCTCAAGTAGAGGCTTCTTCTCTTAGATATATATCTATACATGAATAACATACAAAACCAAAAAACACAAACTTAGACAAAGTAGATGCTCTAATAAAAATATAACTTGGGAGAAAAGAATGACAGCTTAAGCAACAAGAAGTTCAACAAAAGCAATGCTCTAAAGATATATACACCTTAGATACATGGACAAGTGCTAAACAATAATAAAAATGGCATGCTAGTTTTGTACATCAAAAGAAGCAAAAACAAAGTTGAAATAAAATAAAAACTTAACAATAATTATAAAAATTATCACAACCATCATCTTTTAAAAATAATAAACTAAAAAATTAATCATTATGAAATTTAAACTAGCGAAAGTATGCAGTTGAGACTAAATGAATCAAACCCTTATGAGGAGGGTTAAAGATGATCAATGGATGGAGAAGATACAAATACATGTGTTAAACATGTATGTGTGTGTTTGTTTACTAACAAAAACTAGAAGTCCAAAACAAAAGTGTATGCAAATATACACACACAACGCGCAAGCCTTAGAAGCTATCACAAAGTATAAAGAATTTGAAGAACCCTAGACTAGTGCAATGAATGCTGAGGACATTCACATATGCATGCTTGTCCTCACTCAACTAAGAAAAGGGGAAAAAAGGGCTCCCAAGATCTATCAAGATCTTATTTGTTTAAAACAAACCCAATAATTTAAAATTAAGCCTATTTTATAATTTAGATGGTTGCAGGCTATAATCAACAAACCATGGGGAGACTTTTTTAGACACAACATCACCACATCTTTATGACTCATGAGGACTGATTGTACATGTACTTCATTCACAATAGTATTGAAAATTTAAATCAGTATAATTTTATACACTAGTATTGGAAATGGAAATCATTGTAATTCACATAGAAAATAAGGTTGGTCATGTTGTTGTTGTTGGCCTTATAGATGATTTCAATATTACTTACCAACCAACAAGCAAATTTAAATTATGCATCAAATAATTCAAAAAGTTGACCAAATCATGAAATTAGGGATTCCAACTGCGTAAAATGTTTAAGATTGATACAATCACCACAAACCTTGTTTTAATTTAGACTAATCTCTGAACAATTTAAGAATATAACAAACTGCAAATATTTTACCAGAATTATCTAATTTTCAAATTATAAAGAAAGTTACCCAAGGTCAAGTGCATAAAACTGGAAAAAAAAAAAAAAAAAAAAAAGATAACCAAAGTGAAGAGGTTAGCATATAGCAAACTCTATAATACAATCTCCTTCATAAAAAATATGTAAAACAATACTAATTCTGGAATCATCCAAGCCCTTGAAATCCATCTAGGTGTACAAAGAACAAATAAGGAATACTTGTCCTACCCAATTACTCCTCAAAATTTACAAGAATACTAAAAAAATAGTTGCATATTCCACTACAAGAAAAAAACACTTTCAACTGCATGTGTTGCTGTATCAGTTTCTAGAGACAAACTGTGCCCAAAAAGAAGGAAGAAATAAGAGTGAAGAAGAACAGAGGAAGAAGAGCACCGATGAAGAAGCAGTCTCACCTCCCTCTGTGTAAGTGTATACGTTTCTAACTGCAATCTCAACCTTGTCCAACCTATGCATTGATTTTTAGCATCACCTTCAGCTTCCATCTGTATCATTTTCCTAGAGACAGACTGTGCCAAAAAGAAGGAAGAAAGAAGAAAGAAGATTGAAGAAGAATGGAGGAAGAAGAGCAACAATGAAGAGAACTGATAAAGAAGCATGATTTCCAACCCTAACTTTAATTTTTACTCCATTTTTAAGTTGCTTCAACACCAAAAAGTAAACTTCTTCTCCAACCCATTATTTTATTTTCTACTCCAAAAGAAATATTCACAGAATATTTCCTTTTACCTCTTTTTTATTTTTATAAAACTATGTTTTTATACATAAATTTTATTTCATATATTTACTTAATATTACATCTTATTATTAATTAATACATAAATAATAGATAATATATTATAAAATTTAAATAATTATTTTATTATATAATAATTAATTAAAATTAATTAATTATAAATTATATAATTCAATTTCATGTCTAATGTCAATTTTATAGTATTAAACTTGTAAATATATATATATATATTAATTATAAATGTCAAGAAAATAAATAAATAGATTAAAACATGTCAATTTAAAATAATAAAGAACAAAAATAAGTATAAAATAATAAAAAATAAAAAATATAAAAACAAATAACATAACTAAAACTTTCAAATAATTAAGTTTTTAACTTAAAAAAATTATAAATTTTACTAATAAACTTTTAATAAAAAATAGTAACTTAAAGTAAAAGTAAAAAAAGAAATAGTTGGAAACATACATTGATATGACGTTAAAAGAATGGTTTGAAATGTTCATGACATAACTTATAAATGATTATACTGTTTTACTACATGTACTCTTTTAGGCTCGTTATGTTATACATTGATTACTATTCATTGAGCATATAGTTTGCTCACACTCTCCCTTCATTTCCCCAAGTTCCTCCAAACACGAAAAATAAAAGGAGATCGCATTAAAGACAAACATCATACATAGTAATGCATATCAGTTTGGTCTTTTTGTTATTTTGATGAAACTAGTTTTAAAACTAATGTACATAATATTACACTTGTAAATAATCAAACTGTAAACTCATGGGCAATATGAATTGATGTCAAATTTTGTATAAATGTATGAATGGAGAATTTTTGGACATTCATGCATTTTTGCATTACGTTAGCTTTTAGCAAGCTTAACTACAACCTATTCAACTAGGTTGTTTAGGATAACCGCGCAAGTTATAGTGTTAGTTGGAACCTCTAGTAAGATGAGGCAGGAGGGTCCCAACTGTACAATTATTATTATTTTGTAGTTTTGTGGTAATGGAATCAATTGCTGCAATAATTAGTGCATTTTTTCAGATTGCATTCTTTTCTCCAATTATCACAACAGTCTCTATTATTCTTAATGTTTATAATATTTTTGTCAACTCTTTGATCATTGTCAACTCTTGTTGACTAAAATTGACTTTTACTAAAATTTTAGGTTATTTAAAGATGACATTTTTAACCTAAAATTTGAAGGTCTTACAAGATTTGGCCAAATCGACAGTTAGCTTCACTAGATAAAGTATGAGTCCTACTTAAATAAGTAAAGATTGAATTTTCTCATATGATTTTCTCTTTGTTCAAATTTTATCCAAGTTCAATGTACGTAAAATTCTTAGGATTTGATTTACTCTTGGATACCCTAAATATAAGAGATCATGTGAGACTAGATGAAAGATGTCCCTTTTTATGTAGTTGAGATCCCACATGTGTAAATTATGTGTATAGGTGGCAAGGTGTGATTTGATCAAGATTTATCATAAGATCCTCATGTGGGATGTCCTCTTAGATGACATAGAATATGTGGGATCCACTGGGAGGATATGAAAATAATTTGTTTTCCTCTTATACTGTAACACACTGAAGTTTTTAAATGCACACAACTTGGAAATAAATTTTTAAAAATTATGAAATAAATGTAAAAATGTGTGGAAACATGTTTTAAATGACTATTATATGATATGGTATGGAAATAAATTAATTTAGATGTTTAAAAAAATAAGAAAAATGACAAAAATGCATAACAAAATGAGCACCAAGCTGGTGACCGCGGTCATCAGAGTGAAAACGTGAAAAAAAAAAGAAAGAGAAAAGAGAAAAGAAAGAAGAAAAACGGGGCACCACACTGGTGACCGCGGTCACCATAGAAGGACCACGGTCATCAGAGCAAAATCTGAAAAAAAAAGGGGTCAAAATTGTGACCGCAGTCCATAAAGCATAGACCGCGGTCATTACGCAAAATTTAACCCGTTTTGAGCCCTAAATCCGTCATTTCACGCACAGACAGTTTCCAAGTTGAGCCAGAATTCCAGAGAGACGATCCAGAGCTGATTCAAGGAAGAGCTGAGGGTCTAAGGTAGGAATCTGAACTTTTAAATCATTTAAGTTTCAATTCTATCGATTATTCAGATTCTCTATAGAAAATAAGGATTTCTGATGGTTTTGATTGCATAAAATGATCCGGAGCCCTATGAGTTCGGATCTTCCTTCTAAACTAACAGATTATCGATCTAGAACTGAATTCTTGAGGTTTTGACTGTTCATTTGCAGTTTTAGACGAATCCAGAGGAAAGTTGTATATCTGGAGGTTTTCTGGAGGGTGCAAATCGCTTGATAGGTAATAAAACCCAATCTATTCCTCTTTTGAAGTGATAGTCAGTTCTAAATGTGTTCTATTCTTAGTTTAGAACGCGTTGACTATAATTTCATATTTTGTGAGGAGAAATGAAATTTTGGATTTTCTGGATGTTTGTTGAAGAGGGATTTTTGAGGATTTGGACTGAATGACGTGATTTAATCATTTCAGCCTGTGGATTTCGAG
>JAJIYU010007461.1:0-19146 GCA_030144865.1 Tinospora cordifolia | reverse complement strand
CCACAATCACATTAGACCACTGCCACAATGTCAACATCACTACCCTGTTACGTGGTTTGAACTCTTAATATCTTTGTTAGGTGACCACTACCATGCTCAATACTAAGAATATGTACATATATAAAGTTTTGAAAGATTTTTAATCATGCATAAGCTCACACAATCATGTTATTCATAATACATAATGCATGTCTTTGAAACAACACATATCACACATAATTAGACAACATGCTATCAATAGTATAAGAAATCATCCAAATATTTGCTAATTACATCCCTAGCAGCTTCTAAATATATAGTATGAGAAAATAATTAATCATGCTTTGTACTTTAAAACTAAAATAATATATAAGAGCAAGGTAATCATCTCCACCTTGTTGATTGATCCTCTTGAGTTCTTGTATCATTATTACAACGTTCCTGAGTTATTAACCTAAAATAATTTTAGAATTATCATCGTCAACTCATAATTCTAATATATCCCAAATTATGTAATTATTCATTTAATTATATGTATATACATAAATAATACATGTAGACATATCCATATATGTAAATAAATAAACAATATACATGTTTATATATAAATAAATCAATAGGTTTCTTTATAGTTATATAATTATATTATACAAATCAGTTTATATTTTACACTCCCCAACCCACAATTGGATGTTATATAATATATAAAAATACATATATGGGTTTTGGAGATATTTACATATACATATATTGTAATCAGTTTAAATATAAAATATTAATATATTTCATCAAAATCTATATAATAACTAATAGATTATATGATATCATATGCGTAGTTTATATTATTTACATAGCTAACAGTTTATATCATGTTCCCTATACATTTGTGTCTTATATCAATCTGTTTTCATACCTGCATAAATATATATTTAACCCATTATACATATAATCTGTTATACATATACAATAAATGCATATTATACCCATATGTAATAAAATATGTAATTTTAACATTTTACAGCCCTTGGCTATTCCCGAGTGGAAATGGGAGCACGTTACTATAGACTTTGTCATAGGATTACCTCAAACTCAATGGAAACATGATGTTATTTGGGTCACTGTGGACAGATAGACTAAGTCTGCTCATTTCCTTCTGATTCATACTAGAGATTCAGTTGAGAGGCTGAATCGATTGAATATTCGTGAGATTGTGAGATTGTGAGATTGTGAGATTACATGTGGTTCCAGTGTCCATTGTGTCTAAAAAGATGTTCAGTTTACGCCCCATTTTTGGTAGAGCTTGTAGAATCAGTTGGGGACTAGAATAAACTTGAGCATAGGCTTCCATCCATAGACTGATGGTCAACTTGACAAAGTAATCCAGATTTTGGAGGATATGCTTCGCGCATGTATCCTTGATTTTGGTGGTAGCTTGGAAGATCATTTGACATTCTGTGAGTTTGCCTATAATAACAGCTACCAGGCGAGTATCAGTAGGGTACTGTTTGAGGCATTATATGGTTGAACTTGCTGATCATCAGCTTGTTGTGCCGAAGTTGGTGACATGGCAATTCTTGGCCCTACTTTTGTATAGGAGCAAACTGAGAAAATTCAGCAGATCTGTCAAAACATGAAAGCAGCTCATGACAGACAAAAGAGTTATGCAGATAACTGAAGGAAGGTCCTTGAATTCAATGCCAGTGATTTTGTACTGCTTCGGATTTCTCCTCGGAAGGGGTAGACTCAGTTTGACATTTCATGGAAACTCACTCTAAGATATATTAGACCTTTCGAGATTCTTGATAGAATCAGTCCTGTTGCATACCGATTGGCATTGCCGCCTTAGTTAGCGAGAGTACATAACGTGTTTCATGTGTTAATGCTGAGGAAGTACTACCTTGATCCCTCACATGTGATGGACAGAAAACATATTGACTTGTGAGAGGATTGTACATACAATGAGGTTCTGGTAGCTATCATGGATAGAGCCTTGAAGAAACTACGCAACAAGGAGATACCGATTGTATGTGTACGTTAGCAGTTTCATGGTGTCGAGCAAGATACCTAAGAGTGAGAAGATTACATGGCGAGTCACTTCTCTGAAGTTATGAGTGTTGTTCTGTAAGATTTTGTTATTTTAATAAATTTCGAAGACGAAATTTGTTCTAAGAAGGGAAGACTGTAATGACTCGATTATTTTTTTGACATTAAGTCAACAAGTTTAACATATATTTTCATATTTGAAACAATGAATTATAAATGAAAATGCATGATTTTACAAAAATTGTACAAATTAATGTATGTACTAATTGGAAATACATGATTTTTTGCAAATGGTATTAATTAATGATATAATAATAAATGCAATAGTTAGTGAGTTGCTTAAGAAAAATGATGATGAATGAAAAGAATTAATCATATATATATATTGACGTAGGTGTATATATTTATACATGTAAAGATTATCGTAATGAGCTGGTGGATAATGAAAAGAAATAAAAAAATTTAAAATAGTGGATAAAGTTTGCATTATGAGTCATAGATAAGAAGAGGGATGGAAGAGTTATTTTGGCATTAATTGCCAATGGGACCCACCTCGAACTTTTGCTATAAAAAGCCCTTCCCCTCATTTCACTACTTGCTTGCATCTCCTTACTTGCTCACATTTGCTCATCTGGGAAAGAGAAAAAAAGAAGAGAAAAAAAATAGAAAAAATAGAAAAAAAAAGAGAAGAAAAGGAAAGGAAAGAAGAAAATAGGAGTTGTCCATTCTCGAGGATGCAACATTTTGAGTAAATTATTTATAACTCTTTTCAATTCAGAATTATTATAAAAGTTATGAATTTTAGTTTTTCTAGTGTAATTTTCATGAAAAGTGTTAGTCTATTATATGACCCAAAATTATGGTGTATTTTTTCCTTAAAAATACACAATATATATATAATTTTAGTTGGCAGGTACTAAAACGTCTAGAATAAAATCCTAGACTAAAATTAGGATTTTTGGAGATTAATGGTTATATTAAATTTGCATTAATGCTATTAGAGGAAAATAGGTATAGATTACTATTATAGGTATATATAATGGTATATTTTTCCCATTATAGATTACTATTATTATAAAAGTTATTAATTTTAGTTTTTCTAGTGTAATTTTCATGAAAAGTGTTAGTCTATTGTATGACCCAAAATTATGGTGTATTTTTTCCTTAAAAATACACAATATATATCATTGTATTCAGATCAACAAGCAAAATCTAGATATGCACTTTATGTGTACCTATTTAGGCCCTAAGAATTTATATGGTAATTGGAAGTCGATAGGTAGAAGGTATACCTATTAACACTAAAATTTTAGTTGGCAGGTACTAAAATGTCTAGAATAAAATTCTAGACTCACTGACACTAAAATTAAGATTTTTGGAGATTAATGGGTATATTAAATTTGCATTAATGCTATTAGAGGAGAAAAGGTATAGATTACTATTATAGGTATATATAATGGTATATAATTTATTATGTAATGTTATAAATATAATATCATCTATAATTAATGTTGTATAGCATTGTGAATTACTTTACATGAAAAAATGCGTAACATAGGAAATAATTAATTTTTTTCTATTTATTGTATATTACAACAAATTTGTGAAGAGGTTACATAGTGTATACCAAGAGCGAAACATGTGTTGACAGTGTGAGCTTTTCAACACATGTTGAGCTTTTAGTATTTGGCTCGATGGGAGATGTGACCGACGACTAGGAGAACTATAACACCCCAACCCCCTAGAAACAGGTTTAAGCTCAACCACAAGGCAAGTTGGATCCTATGTTACATTTACAAGTACACAACTTGTATCTCAATTCTTTTATTTAAACACTTATTGAAAACGCTCATGGATACATCACAATGTATTAAGTTTCAATTCAATTAGTTTATACAATTAGATAAAGGAATACTTCAAACTCTTTATTTATTCAAATAAAATAAAGAAAGTTACATTCTTAAATCAAAACTTGAGTACATAACTTTTAAAACTTAAATAAAATTCAGCATAAGTTTTAAATTCAAAATTTGGGCAATATGCCCTTAAAATAAAACTTTCAAATGTTATAAATAATCTAATATCCATGGCGTTCATGATTCAAGCCAGTTTCCTAAAAAATAAAAGGAAGGGGTGAGCACATAGCCCAGTAGATCATTCATTAAACAACTAAGTTACTATTTCAAATCAATAGCACATTCAAATTCAAACACTTTCTTGCTTTAAGTGATTCAAGCAACTTTTGGGTTGTAGTTGACGTTAAGACTGAAAGGGTTTCTACTCCCTTGGTGTTCTTAATTTAGATACCCCTTATTAGGGTGGAAAGACATTTCTTTGTCACTTTCCATTGGATGCCACATACCAAGTATCCCTTAGTTGCGCCCCGCAACCACACACTCCAAGCATGTGTTAAGAACACCCATACCACCCATACAGGTCATTATGACAGTACGTGGTTCTTATCTTCAATTTCTTATATTTAAGAATCACATAATCATAAAAGAAATTCAAAATATCATAATTTTAAATAACTAAGAAAGCATGAAAACATTACATCGCATACTTGAAACATTGAATTAAATCCTAAACATGGATTCGAAACATAGCATGCTCTCATGAGTGATTAAAATATAAAAACATGCTAACTAAAATTAAAATATGATTAAACATGTTGAAACTAAAATAAGACATCTGAAAATTAGAATTTAAACAAGCATGAACATGCTAGAAATTTAAAATAGCAAAGTAGAGGTTGAAGAAATCCCCTTCACCTTAATCCGTGTTTTTTGTTGAATCTAGCAGAGGCTCGCCTTATCAACTACTTTCAGAACTTTAAACCACCAACAAGACTACTTCAAAAACTCTCTAAAATAATGAAATAAGAACTTCTCACACACGAAAGAAAAGAGAGTGAGAAGAGGTGCCAAGAAGAGGGCAAGAACAAACAAAGAGAGAAGTGTCAACTCTTTGCTTTGGGATGAAATGAAAGTGAGTAAGGGCGGATATTTATAGGTGTTCATGAGCGCAAGGGGGGCATCTAGGGCGGCTGGGTAAGCTCACCACGTTTGGGCATAAGGCAAGTGTAATCATGGTTGGCAAGTGGGACCACTAAGGTTTCCAATCCAAGTGTGAGCAAAATCTTTGAACCTTATTTATTTTTTTTATGTGTGTGAACACAATTAAAGGTTTAGAATACATTTTAATCTCTCTTGGACGTCCTCTATTAGTAGGGAAACATTCTAATATATTGTGATTTATAAAATCAAATAAGTTTCTAATATGAGCACACAAAAACAAAGCTTTGGAATGTTTCTTATTTCTCTTGGATTCTCTCCCTTTTTGGATCCACATGTGAGCATGAGGCAAGCTTCTATTTTCTATTTTTTTTTCTAGGTGAAGGAATCTTTCTATACCTCTTTAAATTAGCCACTTTCATTAAACTTCTATCTTGAGTTTGTCACATGTATGCCCACACACACACTTATGAGACATTTTATATGTAACCTTAGTATACATGATCATTTATCTTGGCACATGGAATCATTCTTCATGGTTTCTATAGGTGTGGGCATACTTGATCATTTACATGGCACATGGGATCATTCTTCATGGTTTTAAATATTGGACACGTCCCATGGAACTTAGGGTAGGGTAGGGTGCACATGATCATGGTGTTCCACCCATGTGACTTGCACATGTTAGGGGTGGCCATGACTTCATGGGTTCACAAAAATCAAATAAAAATTAATATCTCCTATTTACATGAAAATATGATCTATATCTTATAGTTTTAGAATTACATGAACCTAATGCACATTTTAAGGTATGGTTAAGCCCAAGGTGATTTTTCTCAAAAACTTTCTTTATTTAAAACCCACTGAAGTCACTAGGCAAATAAAAATTTAAATCTTGGCCAATTGTTCTGATTTTCGGATATGTCATTCATTTTGTTAGTTTACGTCATTTCTTTTTGTTTCGGGTCATTCGATCCCCTGAAGTGCCCTAAATGACAATTCTTTCTAATTTGGACCCCCTGAAGGGTATTTGTCAAATGATAACCCTAACCTTGACCAATTGTTCTAATTTTTGGATATATTGTCCCATTAGTTGGTTTGTGTTACTATACTTCATTTCAAGTTGCTTTGGGTCCCTAAAGGTCACCAAATGAAACTTTCAAAAACCTACCAAATTTAGCCTTAAAATGAACCTAGTTTCATTTGCACCCAATTTCATTGAATCAATCTTGAATTTAATTTAATTAAATATTTTCAAGGTATTACAAGAATGTCAGCACTTGATTTAGTCTGTGAGTAGTAATTTAATATATTTATTTAATCTTTTATTCTACTTATGATTGTTGCATAAATTGGGTGTTACATGCATTGCATATTGCATTGAGATAGGACTGATCTTCAAATGTGTCAACCTGACCTCAAGATGAGAGGTTCTAAGTTGCAGACATTAGATCATGGTAGTCTTAATATACGAGTACGAATCTTCATATGTGTTGACCTGGCCTCAAGATGAGAGGTTTTGAGGTGCAGACACTAGATCTTAATAGTTTTGAGATAGAGCTGATCAACGGATCTTCAAATGTGCCAACCTAACCTAATGATGAGAGGTTTCAAGGTGCAGACATTGGATCGTAATAGCTATAAGGTAGGACTGATCAACAGATCTTCAAATGTGCTAACCTAGCCTAATGATGAGAGGTTTTGAGGTACAAACATTGGATCATGATAATCTTAGATAGAGTGGTACTGTGGTACACTCTATGGATATATTTAGAGTGGTGCATTGCACACTCTACTGGTTCGTGGGTGGCAACTGTACCACTTGGTCGGTGGGCCACGATCATCGAGATATGACAGTATGGCCTAGTTGGTGGGCTACGATCAACAATTGATATAATTCATGGCATATTAGGTTGCTACAATTTTATATGTTGATGATTGTGTGTATTATTTGTTGTTGCATTTTTATTGAATAATTGTGATGTTGCCTGTTGCATTGCATGTAGAATGCTAGACTTGAATAGACATATCTTTTGCTACTCACTAGGCTCACATGGATATCGAGCTCACTACTCTTAACATTTTAGGTTCATCCGATGTGGATAAGGGGAAAGCCGTTTTGTACACATAATCTTTTCTAGCCTATCCCTAGTAGGTTGTTTTGTTATTTTGCTATTTTGGTATTTGGAATCAGTATGTACAAGTTTTGAAAAAAAATGTGAAGTTGAACTGTACTCTGTAATGTAATTAATGTTAAAGACTTCCAATGTTGTTATATTATTCCGCTTAACTTGTTATTGTTGCACTCTGAATACTATAAATGTTTTGATGGTAAGGCTTAACAATAGTCGACAAGTTTGATTGATGAGTAAACTTGTATGACTATTGTGCTAGTCGGGTCACCCGTATGAGGTTTCAAAAGGGTTCCTGACATTATGTTTGCCAGTGGGGCCTAGACTGATTTAATCATTTTATGTTTGGCCAATGGGCCTAGACGACTTTCATTAATTTGGTGGTTTGAATATTTGAGTCTTTTAAATTTGTATATTTGGATTTTTGCTAGTATTATAGAATTAACGATCTTATGATATTTATAGTGTGTGTGTGTGTGTGTGTGTGTTGATATAAAGTGACATCCCGAAGCCAGATATTTGGAAAAAAAAGAGAGAGAAAAATGTATTCAAATTTTACAAGTATGTTTGAAAATGGAATTTCTTCAAAATTATCCACGAGTTTTCATTTGAAAAATAAATTTAATTTTTTTAATTTTTTTAACCAATATTTATTACATCATTTATTTATTGATAAAAAAAATCAGGGTGTTACAATATAGTTACCCATATTAATCAATTTGGCTACTTATATATTGGTATACCCATCTACAACTTATATATTAACCAATTTTGATACCCATTAAATCTAATGGTTATATATTAACCAATTTGGATAACCATGTATAGCTGCTTGTATATTGAAATTATGGATTATATATATATATATGTGTGTGTAATCCATAATTTCAATATACATATCTATTGCTTCTAATTATTTATTTTTCCTAATCATTCCTAAAGAATGTAAAGAAAAAGAGAATAAATTATACTTTGATCATCAATCCACTCTTCAAATACATTTTGAGAACTCTATTAATGGCTTCCAGATGTTCCCTTGTTCTCCTTTGACGACTCTAGGTTTTGGAGAAGTTCCGAATGTTTTAAAGTAGAAAAAATTGGAGTTATATAGAGAATTTTATGTGGTACCACAGTTATATTAGAATACGTACAACATAGTCTCCCAATTGTATTAGAATACATAATAATAATTATTATTATTATTTATTTTTCCTTCAAGTTAATTATTTTATTCTATTTTTTTCAACTATTACAGTCTATTCCCCTTAATTTAAATTTCATCTTCGAAATTTGAAATAGCTTACCTGAATCATTTGTCATTCATAGCAATGCCAATCAGGTGCTCCTAGTGAATAGATTGTGATATTTGATTTGCATTTCACTTTCTAATTCTCGGGTTGCTTCTTCGACATCATGATGCCTCTAAAGGATTTTGACTAATGGAATGTCCTTTGTCCTTAGGCTCTGTATTTTGTAATCCAATATATTGACTACAGACTCCTCATATATGGCATCGTCTTGTACTCGATTCTCCTCCTAGTGGATGATAGGAGAGGGGTTAGGCTCGCACTTCTGCAACATTGATATGTGGAAGACATTATGAATCAAGGAAATTTGGTTAGGTAGGTTGAGCTCATATGCACATTCTCTGACCCGCCTTGCAATCTCAAATGGTCTAATAAATCTTAGTGACAGTTTTCCCTTGTGTCCAAACCTTCTAATACCCTTCTGAGGACTAAACCTCAAGAACACTTTGTCATCTTCCTAGAACTCTAGGGGTCTCCTCCATTTATCAGCGTAACTCTTCTATCTACTCAGAGCCATCTACAATCTCCTCTGAATCAATTTGACTTGTTCGTTCATCTCCTCAACCAAGTCTAGTTCTGTAAGCACTCGATCCTCCAACTTTGCCCAATCTAATGGTGATCTACAATGTCTGTCATACAAAGCCTCGTAGGATGCCATTTGGATACTTGTGCTGACAAGTAATGAGGAGTCATTTCATTACTATTAAGATGTCTGACGGTAAGGACATATAAGAATAGGAGTTTTCTTTCTATTTTTCAGATGTAGGGCATGGGTCCCAATAATTATTTATTTGCTTCTTGGAGTCGGCAATTAGGCTAAATGTTGACCATTTTACTTGAACTTTGGCCATGGGGCCATTGTTTAGGCATTATTAATTTTGATTTTAATTTATTTTTAGTGAATCTATTATCCTAGTGGTTTTGGCTAACTTATGATATGAGTCAGTAGTCTATGTACTCTGTTATACTTTGAGATATGACCTAGTGCAACCAGGACATTAGATGGTGTTAAAAATAAATAATATCCCAATTGTTGAGTAGTGAAATGTGACAAAAGTAAGAGTGACTGCATATAGTCTATAACTGTAAGACAAACATAACTATAAGAGTGATTGCATATAGTCTATATCTGTAAGAGTGACTGCATATAGTTAATTGAGAAAGACTCGAGAGTCAGAATGTTAGAAAGGTGATATAATATTAATAAATTTATACATGGTTGAGATATTTGAAAGTGTTTGCATATTTTTGTCGTAATCTTTATAGTACCTAAGATGTGTATGAGATGATTTATTGGGCTCCTTTGAGCTTACCTTTCATTGCATTTTTTTTTCATGTACTTATTGAATTGGAAAAACATTGAATCTTATGGAATTTTATTTCTTAGCTTGGACTTTTTTTGACCAGCATGCCTTATGTCTTTTATCAATTTACTTATTATTCCTTTTATTTCCAAATTTATGTAAAAGTCTTTCGAACCTAATTTTTAGATTTATGTAACTTGAATGTTGTATCATTATTTAAATTTTACTTAACTTCCTCTTTACACAATGATATCCTTTGGCACTTAATGAAACTGTTTATCTTGGAATTTGAACGATGAAATGATCACATAAGATGTTTGTTGTTTTGGTTGACCCGTGATGTTATTTAATAGTCATTTATCATCCCCTTATAAATTAATGCACCCAAGGGCATTTTTGTAATTTGGCTCTAGTGCGATTGGGTGACTAGAGGTCAAGGTGTTTTAACTATGAACTTGTATAAGTCACTTTTTATGTGAAAGGATTTTAAAAACCTTGCTATGAGTTTTCCTAAGTTTTATTTGACATAAAATGATCATCTTGTGCTTGGGGTAGTAAAATTATTATTTTAGCCCTGAAGGTCATTATTTTGTTCTTTGGGTCCTTTTAACTTGTCTTTAGGTTTTTTTGTGTCCTACGAATTTTGAATCCTATTTTTAGGCATTTTATCTCATGTTTGCTTGTCATTTCGTGTGATTTTGTGAGTTATGAAATTTATTTCTTAAATTCTTCTAATTTACCTATTTTTATTTTTTATTTCAAAATTTTAAGAAAATTTTAGGATATTACACTCTATTTCGAGGTTGGTTTTAAGTCTTTTAAGTGGCGGAAAGACCCTTAGGATGATGGGCTTGGATCAATCTCACAAGGATGCATAAGCCCTATAGATTTCAAAGCCAAAAAGGCAAGAAATTGCTAGTTGAATGAATTGCAAGTCTTCTCACCACTTAGGGACGATTTAAGACCAATAAGGTGGCTAGAAAATCAAAGATTTCAGCCTTAATGTCGAGGCCGAAAATGACCCAAAGACGAACCAAGAGATGGGAATCAAGGACCATGAAAGGCTAGTATAAAACAAGTCGCAACTTAGTACAAGTGCACACAAATAGAGCTAGTTTAGAAAGTTTACAAAAATTGTATAACTTGCTGAAATTATCACATTAGATCAATAAGAAAACTTCAATTAATGATCTAAAACTAAGGCTCAGGATGAACCTCGGGATAAGACTTGATTAGACCACAAGACCATAACGAGTTAGCAGTGTAAAGAGCATTTCATAAACTATTCAAATGCTAAAAGTGTTAAATGATAGTTAAATTTCTCTCCTTGAAGTCCAAAAGAGTTACAAGAAAGAATTCCTTGATGTCACATGGACATGACCCTAATTTTACTCTTCGCATAAGATAGATATAGGCTAATGAACATGATTAAATGCTTGTTCTACCTTAAGGACATGCAAGTGTCAATTGTAGTGAGTTGATTGTTTGACCTTCTCATTATATTGAACATGTTATGTCATGCTTTATGAAAGTTCAAGTCCTGAGTTGCTTATTAAATGTTTTTAATCATGATATCTGCAAAATTATTTATATATGTTAATATGAGGAATTGGGGCAATGGCCTACGTTAGGTCATTGCCTTATTGCATATATTGTTATCTTAATTTAAATATTTTTGTGCAATTATACATATATGTTGGAAATCAAAATGATGTATATAGATGAGGTTGTGATCCTAAACACGAAAAAAATACTTAAATTAAGATAATAATACATGCACTGGGATAATGACCTACTTTAGGTATCATTAGGAAGTCATATATGGTGTTGCTTTGGTACATAGAATGGTTGACCTTTGGGTGCCCTCTATAAGTCACTTTGCATCCTCTACATAATTTATTATTGTGCACATTTTGGCCACTGAGATTTTAAAATTCACTAAGTGTGAAATGATAGAACAACTACCTAAAGATAACTCCCTACCAGATAGATTTTTCAACTGTACAAAATGTTTGTTGAAATGTTTAATGTTTATAAGTGGTTGCTTATTTGTTATTATATTACATGTTTAATATATGGTTTAATGGTTATGATGGATCTAGTGCTCTTTGAGCTATTCCCTTTACTTCGTTTTCCACTAGTACCAATGAATTTTGATTTGCAAGGCCATACATAGAAAACGACTTGAATGATTGAAACTATTTTGATTTATACTATTGATGTGCCCCATGAGCTGAGACGTAAAAATTTTGTGAAATTTACTTAGTTATGGTTTATCTCTTGCAGCTATTGTACCAATTAGTTTAGTATGTGGTTCACATTTTGAAACTTATGATATTGATAATGAAATTTTATGCATGGATCCTTTTATTTACATGATTCAATTACTCAGAATGGTAGTTCATGGACAAGTGCAATAATTAGGAAAATAATTCAATTATGGAGCGAGAGAGAGAGAGAGAGTAACGTGACACCCCAAAAAGGATTTTGGGAGAACTATAATTTTTTATTGTTTTAGAAATAGATTTCATATACCAAAAGTATTTCAAAACAAAACTTGTTTTTCTTTCAATTTATCTCATTTTATTTCGAAATAAATAAGTTGTACTCTTATTATTTCAAAAGAAAATAAGTTTTGAAAATTGGGGTGTTATGCATATTGATCCCATTCCTTAGATAGACCTTTGAGGAAATTCACAACGATCTTGGCTTAGGGGTAAGCTTCTTTGTGGTTCATCCAAGTGGTAATATTTGTGGATTGGTAGATGGGGTTTGTTTTGTCTTAATCTTTGTTCATCTTGAATTTTTCATACTTCTCCTTGATCATCCTCGACTTAATCCTTTTGACTAGTTTAGTTCCTTCCATTAGAATTTGGCTTGAACTCAAAATAGAAAATTTATCAATTTAAATAGATTATTATTTATTTAAAAGTTTATAATGGCAATAGATGTCTACAATTAATAGTCTAAGATAAAAATAGAAAGTATTGAGTTGTAATAAGTTTCTATTTTTTTTTTTTTTGGTTTTATTATTGTATTTCCAGTATGTTTAAAGATTTTGTGTTTACAAATAAGTTATAACGACCTGTATTTTTGGATATTAAGTCAACAGTTTCACCATGTATTTTTATGTATCAATTAATGAATTATAAATGAGAATACATGATTTTACTGATATTATATAAATTAATGCGTGTATTAAATGACAATACATAATTTTTGACAATAGTATTAATTATTAGGTGTATTGATTGAAAAATTAAAATAAATAATAAAATAATTATTTAGTGAGAGTTAAATTGAAAACAATGAAATGCATGAAAATGATGAATGAAATAAATTAATTCTCATAGTTATGTATATATATATCTACACATGGGTGCATATATATGTGTGTGTGTGTGAAGATATAAATAATGGTTGAGTTGAGAAAAATAAATAAATGAAAATATATTAAGTGGACAACATGAAATGAGTTGGACGGATAATGAAAGAAAAAAAGATAATAAATAAATGAAAATATATTAAGTGGACAACATGAAATGAGTTGGATGGATAATGAAAGAAAAAAAGAAAATAAATAAATAAATATATATAGAGGAAATGAAGTTGATGAAGTGATTGCTTTATCTGCTTTATTTGGTCATAAATACATGGGACCCACCCTTAAACCTTAGCTATATAAACCTTGCTCATTTTCTCATTTCTTGCTCACCATCATCACTTGAGAAAACCAAAGAAAGGAAAGAGAGAGAAAAAAAAAAAGAAAGAGAAAAGAAAGAAAAAAAAAGAAAGGAAAAAGAAAGAAAAGAGAAAAAGAAAAAAAAAAAGAAGAAAAAGAAAGAAAAGCGGAAAAGAAGAGTTTGTACATTTATGAGGATTTGACGTTTTAGATAAAATATTTTTACCTCTTTTCAATTTAAAATTGTTATTGAAGTTATGAAATTCAATTTTTCTAATGTAATTTTTATTAAATGTGTCAGTCTATTTTATGACTCAAAAGTAGGTTATATTTTTTGAAAGTAAAAATATACAATATATATATATCATTGTGTTCAGATTGACGAGTAGAACATAAATATGTAAATTATCTGTACTCATGTGAACCCTCTGAATGTTTATGATAATTGAAAGTCGACGTATAAAAGATATGTCTATTAGCACTAAAATTTGAGTTGGCGGGTACTGAAGTGACTATAATAAAATTTCAAACTTATCAGAATGAAATTATGAACTTAATGACACTAAAATTAGGATTTTTGGAGATTAATAGGTATATTAAATTTGTATTTATGCAATTGGAAGAAAAAAATGTTTAGATTAATATATATATATATATATAAATAATTGATTAAGTAATGTTATAAATATAACATTATCTATAATTAATGTTGTATAGTATTATGAATTACTTCATGTGGAAAAATGCATAAAATAGAAAATAATTAATTTTTCCTGTTTATTGTATATTACAATAGATTTGTGAAGAGGTTACGCAATGTATACCAAATGTAAAACACGTGTTGACAGTGTGAGCTTTTGGTATTTAGGCTCGATATCGAGAGACATGACTGGCGACCAAGAGAGCGTTGGTAGTCGATCTAGTCTATGAGTAATAATTTCATGTATTTATTTAATATTTTAGTCTACCTATGGTTATTGCATAATTGTGTGCCACATGCATTGCATATTGCATTTAGACGAGGCCTCTTAGGGGGACTCGTGCAGTCTTGCTAGGAACAAAACCCATTACCCGATCAGCCCCTTGCATGAGCGCGGTGTCAAAATGTAGGACAATATCGACTCACCAACATTGGCCACTTTGCCACTCTAATTGAGATGAGGCCTAAGATACGAGTACAGATCTTCAGATGTGCCGACCTGGCCTCAGTATGAGAGGTTTCAAGGTGCGAACATTGGATCGTGATAGTTTCGAGATAGAGCTGATCAACAAATCTTCAAATGTGTCGACCTGACCTAATGATGAGAGGTTCCGAGGTGTGGGCATCAGATCATGATAGCTCTAAGGTAGAACTGATCGACGGATCTTCAGATGTACTGACTTGGCCTAATGATAAGAGGTTCCAAGGTGCAGACATTGGACTGTGATAGTCATGAGATAAGAGTGATACGTTGGTACACTCTACGGATATATTTTAAGTGGTGCATGACACACTCTACTGGTTCATGGGTGGCAACCATACCACCTGGTTGGTGGGCCATAGTTGTCGATTGATATCGCAATGTGGCCTGGACAATGATCACATCGGTTTGGAATGGCAATATGACCATAGGATCCTTAAAATGAAAGAAAGGTGTCGAGTTTATATACTGCCCTTAATCATGGCATATTTCATGACATATTAGGCTACTGCACTTTTTATATGAATGATTTTACGTGCTATTCAGTGTTGCATTTTATTTGGATGCTTGAAATGTTGCATGTTGCATTGCATGTAGAATGCTAGACTTAAGTAGATATATTTGTTGCTACTCACTGGGCTCACGTGGATATCGAGCTTACTACTTTTAACGTTTCAGGTATGTTCGATGTTGATAAGGGGAAAGGAGTGCAATAAGCGTGATCTTTTCAAGCCTATCCCTAGTAGGTTGTTCGTTTTGTTATTGTGGTATTTTTCGTTATGTACAAGTTTTAAAAATGTAAAGTTGAACTAGACTCTAGTAATGTAATTGATGTTAAAGACTTCCGCCGGTATTACATATTTCTTCTTTCTTTGTTATTGTTACACTCTAAATACTATAAATGTTTCGATGGTAAGGCTTAACAGTAGTCGGCAAGTTTGATTTAGGAGTAGACTTGTTTGACTATTGTGCCGGTCGGAGCCCACAAATTTTTCAAAGTTGGAATTAAGCAGAAATATATGAGTCCAAAAGTTTTATTTTTCCAAATTTATTTTTGAAAATACATTGTGTAGTAGAATAAAATAAACTTTAGGGGGTGGTATGGTTGCAATGTTTGACATTGGCAAATGATTGTATACAAATTGCAGACTAAGACACCTAGATGCGATAAACCACGACGGGTACCACAAGATCCTACTCCTACATAGGATCCTGTATTGCGACCTATAGCACCACCACCACCTACCGAGCCTGATATGTATTGATGGCTCGAAGATCTTAGCTAGGCCCAAGGGGAGTTGATCCAATCCTCTACGCTACATTACATTAGAGGATAGATGGGGTCGTGGCTAATATGTAGTGACCAGCACCTCTTGTAGCTCCTGCTCCACCTGTAGTTGAGTCAATGGATGGGGATGATGATGATGAGTTTGAATAGGAGATTGAGGCTCCTCGTAGGCACCGCAAAGAGAAGTAGAGGAGAGAAATTTCACATGAGAGATTATTGAAGAAGTTTATGGACTTGAAACCCCAGTCATATTGGGGTGGTGTTAATCTGGAGCAAGCAGAGGATTGGTTGTTGAATATTGAAAAGATAACGTGATCGATGAAGTTATTTGAAAAAAAAAATCAGGTGTTGTTCTCTGCCCATACCTTAGAGGGTGATGTCGCTAGATGGTGATTATCATTTTTAGCTACTGAACGCCCTGAGACTTGGGTAAGATTTAGAAAATTATTTTTGTAGACCTTTGTTGTTACTTCTGCCAGAAAAGTGTAGGAAGATGGAGTTTTTGACCTTGCGACAGGGCAATATGATAGTCCAAGAGTACACTTACAGATTCATTCATCTAGAGTCTTATGTTCCATAGTTGGTTGCTAATAAAGCAGAAAGGGTTGGATTCTATCGTTGGGGGTTGAGCAGTGAGATTCAATGGGCGATACATGGTTCTAGTTTAGAATTGTTGAAGCGTTGAGCTCTAAAATATGAGGCAGACTATAAAGATGAGCCCGTACAGGTGCAAATTGTGTCAGGCAATACTATGCAGGCCTCAGCACAGACTCCCAATCACCAGGGACAGTGGCAGAAAAATAGGGGTTACAGGAAGAGGAAGTTTGTTTCAAAATTGACTAGTACCCCCACAGATCCAGTCTACCACAATGATGGCAGTTGCAGCCACATCTATTCAGAAATTTGAACCACATGTGGCAGTACAGCCAAGAGGCGGAGGCCTTAGAAGAGGCCGAAGTAAGGGAGGCAGAGGTTTAGAATACAGGCCACCAATACCTGCAGTACAAATGAGCTAGCCAACATGAATAGGACAAGTTGTATAGAGAAAGCCTTTCACCTGTTACCAGTGTGGGCAGATTGGGCACAAGAGGTCAGAGTGTCATACCTTATCAGTTCGGCTGATGGTCGAATAGGGATATAAAGAGAAAGCCCAGGAAATCACCCAGCTTGATCTAGAGGCTACCAAGACTCTAGTATAAGGTACAATCTCTATTTTAGATACTACTTTTTATGTGTTGATTGATGCTAGCTCTACCTGATCATTTATATCTTGACCCGCTATTAATAGATTGAAACTTAGACCAGTTAGGGCATCGACTTTGCTTGTGTTAAGTACTACTGCTGGGGAACGTATTTACCCCAATATGATCTGTGAGCATTATGTGATTCGCGTTGGTGACCTAGAGACAGTGGTAGATCTGTGGGTATTAAAATTTTGGAGTTTACTGCCATTCTAGGTATGGATTGGTTAGTTTCTTATCATGCTTATGTTGATTGTTATGCTAAGCTTGTAGTATTCGAGATCCCAAACTAACATATAGTGGTGTTCCAAGGTAAAGGTTCTGATAAACCTAGCACCCAAGCAAATCTGACACCAGAGGAAATGTGTGCCTAAGTAAGTGTGGTTGCCACAGATACTAGTGAATCATCCAAGCTGAGACTTGGGGATATTCCTATGGTATGTGAATTTCTTGAGGTGTTCCCTAATGATCTACTCAACTTGCCTCCTAAGCGAAAGATCAATTTTGTCATTGAGTTGGTCTCGAAGACTGAGCCAATCTCAATAGCTCCTTATCATATGGCACCTAAGGAGTTACAAGAGTTGAAGGTTTAGCTAGAAGAATTACTGGGCAAGGGTTTTATTCAACCTAGCATATCACCCTGGGGAGTCTTGTGTTGTTTGTAATAAAGAAAGATGGGAGTTTTTGCTTGTGCATTGACTATAAATAATTGAATAGGGTGACTATAAAGAATAAGTGCCCTCTTCTTCTTATTGGTGATTTGTTTGATCAGTTGAAGGGTGCTAGAGTATTCTCGAAGATTGATTTGCATTTGGGATACCATCAGCTACATGATAGGGAGGAGGATGTACCAAAAATAGTTTTTTAGACTCGCTATTGGGACTATGAGTTTCTAGTTGTGCCATTTGGCGTAACGAATGCCCTGGCAATGTTCATAGACTTGATGCAACGGGTGTTCAAGCCTTATCTTGATCAGTTCGTGATAATATTCATTGACGACTTTCTAATCTACTCGAGTTCTAGAGAGGATCATGCAAAACATCTTAGAGTATTCTTATAGACTCTGAAGGAACATTGCATTTATGCAAAGCTAAGTAAGTGTGACTTCTGGTTGACAGAAGTTAAGTTTTTGGGTCATGTGGTTGGAGCTGAGGGTATCTCTATTGATTCGGCCAAGATCGAAGCAATTGTTGGTTGGCCTAGACCTACCACAATGATCGAGATTCATAATTTCATGGTTTAGCTAGTTATTATTGGAGATTTGTACAGAACTTCTCCCGCATTGCAGCACCGATGACTAAGCTAACCCAAAAGAATGTACCCTTTGTATGGACCAATAACTATGAGCATGCCTTTCTTAATAGCTACGCCAATTCTTGTTTTGGTAGAACTAATTCAAGAGTTGGTGATTTATATTGATGCATCAGGATTAGGCCTTCGATGTGTATTGATACAAAATGACAGGTTGATAGCTTATGCTTCCCAACAGTTAAAGGCTCATCAAAAGAACTACCATGTCTATGATCTACAACTAGCAACTATTATTTTTGCACTCAAGATTTGGCGACATTATCTTTATGGCGAACAATTCATGTTGTATTTGGATCGCAAAAGCCTTAAGTACCTGTTTTCCCAAAAAAGTCGTAATATGAGGCTAAAGAATTATGACTTTGGTATTGAATATCATCTTGGGAAGGCTAATGTTGTGGTTGATGCTTTTAGTAGAAAATGGGTCGAGACCGCCTATATGGCTAGTGTTAGTTCCACAATAGGCTAACATTAGTATAGGTGATTTATTGCATTTTATAGGAAATAAAAGGGAAATTAGACCAAACTATGCTTAATTAGTATCATGAGCATCTAGATTAGGGAATTGCATGTTTCATTGCATTTTAAGCCTTGTTTTCATGATTTATAACTTTTCCATGAGAAAATAATGTCTGGGGAAGGATTTCTAGTGTGGTGCAGGTTCAGG
>JAJIYU010007460.1:0-19155 GCA_030144865.1 Tinospora cordifolia | reverse complement strand
AGTAGACAATTGCAAAAGTAGCTGAGACCGCAGTAGCTGACAATATAGTGGACAAGCGCGTATTTCTAGCAAAATTCTTGTCTTGTTTGACTTGGAACTTTGAGCACAAAGTATACCAAGTAGGGGTTGGCCTTTAGCATGCAAGAAAAATGAATAGGAGTTTGCCTTTACCATGCAAGAAAAATGAGAAGTGGTATGAATTGGGTTGAGGTAGCAATGAGATGAAAACTCTTAAAGCCCATTTGTAGCCAAAACAACTTCTTCTTCTTCTTCTTCTTCTTCTTCTTCATCTTTATAAGAACCTAGTGCAATTGCTTCATGCCCAACCACTATTATTGAAGCTTAAAAGCTTGATTTTACCAATTCTCAGTGGCAAATTGAAGAGGGTGATGAGTTAAAACACTAATCGAGAATCAAAAGATTAGTGGATCAAGCCTTCATTTAAGGTAAATAGCTCACTTGAATGCATTTATCATTAATATCTTGATGAAGGATAAGAAATTTGTACCAAATGATATAAGAAATGAATGATTGAAGCAAAGGTAGAGATAATCAAACCTAGTGAGTAATCTGACATACCTGAATTTTGAAATGAAATAGGTGGTTAGAATTTTAGAAAGCTATGCCTAACATTGTTGTTGAAAGTAATTTATTTTGATTGATAATACTTAGTTAGATGATAAAAGGTGATTTAGTTTGGATAAAATCCTAAACACATGACTATGATTTATGTGAAGAATCTTGGACCTTGATTAATTGACCTTGAGATCAAATTGAAGGGGTTTATAGAATATAGAAGAAAACCTTTTTGCTAGGCTTAGCCTCATGGGTTCATAGACTTGCACACATGTGTATATCACGGTTGCTATTAACAGAAAATGACATATGAAAATGTGATTGAAAATGGTATTTACTTTAGTCCAAAAATAATAAAACATTTATTGAGATTATTCTTAGGGGTGAAGAATCAGTTTGTAAAATTTGGTTGCAAATGGTTGAGTATGTTGTCCCTAGTTGAAATAATGTGAGTCACTTGACCAGTTGCAGAACTGATAAGTTCAACAAGTTAAATAGGAAAAAAAAACAAAAGTGAAGATGATACACAGAGATGTTTACATAGTTCAACCAACATGCCTATATCTGCGGGGCCTCGCCCAGTGTAAAAGATTTCACTAATCTTTTCAATGTACACAGTAGGAACATTCACATACGCCTACCCTTGACGTAACAGACGTTTTCGAACTCTGTAGAAACCAGCTTCACACACGCTATTGCAGAGAGCATGAACACCTTTTGATCACTCAATAAACTAATGTAGTAATCTCAATAATTGCTCTTGATTCAATACATAGATGTGTAAATGTAATAGACTTTGTTTGAACCAATTCTCAGTGATGATCTCGTTTATAGTCGACTCTCCTTTTAAATAGACTATCAAGTAGAGCAAAACTTTGACAACATTGAGATTTAGGGTTCACTGTGAGATCAATTGTGATACTTAGCTGTCAGCACAGTCTGCATATTTCCAGCACTCTTGTTCTTTCCAAAAACAGTAGCGATCAGTCCTTTTTCTTGGTTGCTAGCGAACCAGAATCATCTTGAAAGAAAAGGATATCCTGCTTATTTAAAAAAAACCATGTTTCTGCAATCTTTGGCAATCTTAAACTCAAAGGAAACTTGCAGATATTTTATTAAACACATATGACAGTTGCAGTTATTCATAACTCAGAAAATGGCACAACAACAGATTTAGTAATTTTTCTAAGGAAACAATTTGAAACCATTCCATAATGATTGAATATCTTTTGCAAAACGTTCTTTGAATAAAACTGGAAACTTGAATAAAACCTGGTAAAAGGAAAATATTAGATCAATGTGCAGCAGATTTGATTTCCAAACAAAACAAGAGTTCTGTTTTCCGTATTTGACAGTTTCTATACCGTAGAATGAATTCAAAAGATTTGAGCACCAAACATGCCAACTGTGAACCATGATTCCTATATCTGCGTGATTCCTAACACTAGTAAAATCAAAGATGTGGCTGTATAGTGGAGAGACTGTATAGAGGGGAAGGAATGCTTAGTAATACTTGGATCAAAATATAGTTCAAACATTGTTGTAAAATTTTGGAAAATTTTTTGAAGATACCTGAAAGGGTGAGTAAACACTCCATCAAATTCCAACTCAATTGGAGTTAGGATGTGATATCAAGAAATTATGAAAATTAACCCAAAATAGAGTTATATTATGCAATTAACACCATTTCTTAATTTCAAGTTAATTTTGGCAAAATCTTGGAATTAATGGACATAATTGATGTTATCTGGACCACTTAACTAGAGTTTACGCACTTTGACCAACTAAGAACCAATTGACCAAAGGTTTGACCAAAAGATTGACCTAGGAAATGAATTGTAAAATGTCCATGTGTGCTAAACTATACAAAATCACACCAAATTGACAAAATTGATATTAAACAAGAGATTGAGGGGTCGTAAGTGACAATATTAAAAAAAAAAGACTTTATAATGACTATGAGAGTAATTTTAATTTATTGGATTATGCATATATTTTTGTTAATTGTATGTTGTGTATGTTGGCTGCCTACACTAGTTTTGATGTCGCATGAATCACATGGTTTACTTAGTTGATTACTTTGAGTTTTCGAGGCTTTGCTTAGACTTACAAGTGGCAAACTCCATATTTTCAAGGGTATGTCATCAATGAATGGTTTTGATGTGTTGTTTATATTTTTACTTTTGTAGCACTAATGCAAATAATGGGAGATATACACAACTTTTGGATGGGATCTTTAGATGTTACTACTTGGCTCATAGGGGATTCAAGATGTGGACACTAGAACTCATCTTTAATATATATTTCATGGATTATAGGCCTGCTTTTATTATTGATTCTCTGTTCACGCTTCATATTGTTTCTGAAAATTTGATATGGTTGGTAGATGAAGGTTACTATTCAGTAAGAACCATTGTTTTTGGGCTCACTATTATCTACTGTTTAAAGTCCTTCAACTTTAGATAAGGGCAAATATGTATTGGTTGAGTGAATGATTTTAGAGACAATATATAGGTTGGTCTAGTTTCTTGTTGGTATACTTGTACAAAGAGTTATGTATAAAAACTTCCATCGTGTAGATAAAGAAATCTTTTATTCTAATGTGATTTCATTTGCTATTGTGCTTTGATAGTTATGATTATGGTTGATGAGGCATAATAGTAGTCGAGCGAATAATGTAGTGTTTTGCTTGTCAAATTGTTGTATCAGTTGGGTAGTCGAAGGGTTCTCGACAATGTTGATATTAGAGCCATAGGTTTTGGATTTTGGTTTAGGTCAAAGGAATACCAGGACTGTAGTTAAGGAATTCAATAATTTTAACAAGTTTAACTGGGGAACCACCTTCCTTTGATTGAGTTAGCTAAAATATTTTGGAGCAGTATAATGGGTTGTGTGATCTATCTTGGATATATATTGAGTCGATTGTATTTTTTGTGTAAATAGTAAAATCTTAGAAGGTTAATGTGGGAAGGTTTTAGGAAGTGTAGATAATATAGGTTTATGGATGTAGGAGGTTACATGGGTAGTGATTGGATGATACTTATATTTGGGACATATAACGTGTATATATTACTCTAAATGGAAAATTCTAGTCATGCATACTCTTATTTGAGTTTATGGATTACTTTGTGTAATGATAAATGGATACATGTGATTAAATGTAGACCATAATGCCAAAAGGTTGTTCGCATCGTCAACCACGTGAACCTACACCACAACTTGAGTCTAAGCCTATCCAAAGGTTTGAAGATTTAATTAGAGCTCAAGGTGAGATGTTACATGCATTGACAACAACCCTATAGCAGCATATTAATAGGGTTATGGCTAGGGATGACAATTTGTGACACGATTTGATAACTCGATACAAACATGACACAAAGTTAACAGGTTTGAGTCAAAATGGGTCAAACACGATTAGACATGACTAAATGGAGGTTATAAACAAGTTAACCTGATAAATGTTTAATACGATTATAAATAAGTTAAGAGACAAATTATAAAAGAGTTAATTTAAAATTAATGTATTTATTAATTTGTTGACAATATAATTTATTATTATTTTTTAAATATAATTTCTTAAAAAATTTAATTTAATTTTTATATTTTTATTAATAATTTTTTTATAAAAATTCATTTAAAAAATTGATTGTAAAAGTTAAATAGGTTATATATAGGTACATGATTACAAACACAGTTACAACACGACCCATTTAAGATATGAACCATTTATGACATAACTCGTTTATGACACAACCCGTTTACAATATATGTAATATAACCCGTTTACGACACGACTCGTTAATGATGCAATGACACGAATTGTTACCTTAGTTATGGTTGAGGTGATTCCTTCTATAGTTGAATAAGAGCCAGTGGTCTAGGAATTGGTTGTGAGCAAAGCTCCTAGTAGAAGAAGAAAGTGCCTCATGACAAGTTTTTTAAGAAATTAATAGATTTGGAACCAAATGAGTATCGTCGAGGGGTAAATCTACAACAAGTAGAAAATTGGTTGCTAAAGATTATAAAGATTAGACGAACTGTGAAACTTGATTAGGAAAATCAAGTTATGTTTGCAACATGTGTGTTAGAAGGTGATGCCGCTAGATGGTGGCTTTTGATATTAGCTATTGAATGCCAAGTGTTGTATAATTTGTTAGGAAACATGTTAGCAAACACGTGATTAATTAACATTGTTGGTGCTTGATATATTCTAACAAATAATATAGAATATTTAATATAGAAATCAGATTACTATTGTCATGAGATTTTTAAAAATCTGATATTGCTACTGCTGATTATAGATGTGAAATATCTCATATTCCTTGGATATCTTGTGCTGTTTTAGAAACTGATATATTGAATATAGATTTTTGGATTTTATTGTTTTTGGTTTATCCGTTGAAACAAAATTTTCAAGAAAGTTTTTCTAATCGCATACTATTTTAGAAAACAATATATTGCATATTGCATAAGGTTTCAAAAATGGAAATTGTGCAACGAATTTTCAATCAAATGGAATGTTTTTATAAATCATTTCTTGTCCAATTTTTGAATTTATAATCCTAGAATATTCTGGAATATTTCATGATTTTAATAATATATTTCAACTAATTTTTTGGATTCTTTTTAGAAACTGAATAATGTAACTTGTTATGGTTAGAAGCTAACAATCCTACAAGTACCGTTGGAACAAATTTTAAAACTTCATGGAATATTTCTACGCAAGCCTCTGAATATATATTATTCTGGGAAATCAATATCTTTCAATATTCTGTGCTCAAAATCAACTTCTTTCCCAAAATATTTTTATTGAAATTCTGCGATTGTTTTTCAAGGAAAGAATTCCAAAATCATGGTGATTTTTTTTAGAAGTTAACAGGTTATTCATTCCATTCAATAAAAATCTCAACTAGCTCAAATTTCGAAAAAAGAATGATTATAGTTGGCATTCGCTGGTTATGGAAAGAATGAGATTTCTAAAAATTTGTCATCTTGCGGACTGTACTCACAGTATGCGGCACAATGTATCGCACAACTTGCCCAGAAAAAAGCCTAGAATTTTTTTTTTTGCTATAAAAAGTCTTTTGACTAAGGCCTATATACACAGAAGCATTCAAGGCTTTCATCATCACTCGGAGCTACAAAGAAAACATCGTTTATACATATGGGAATCATTGTATTGAGTGTTGAAAGCTGTATTTTATTTATTCTATTTGATTGAGTGATTGTGAGAACACAAAGGAGTTGTACTCTCTGCAACTTGTTTTAGCAAGATAGTGGTGACTATTTTTGGTGGCTGAGTGTGTGTTTGCAGAGTTTGACAACGTTCTTCTACACGAGAGGAGCTCATTGTGGTTTGTGTGCATAGAGTGTTGCTGCAGGGTGTTGAACCTACAACAAATATTGCAAAGTGTAGCATCAGTGTTGCGATCATCGTGTTAGTCCAATTGCAATAGATGTATGATTTGTTCATAGTGACATTCTTTATCTGGACGAGGCCACGCAAACGTAGCCTTGTTGGTTGAACTACGTGAACATCTCCTTGTGTTGTTTCCCTTCCTGCAATATCTTTATATTTTCTTGCTGCACTCCATTTCACTGACGTGGTACTAACATACTAAGTGACTCTAGAGCTAACAATTGGTATTAGAGCAGGTTGCCTTTCTTCTTGAAGCCTTTAACTTGGCAAGTTAGATCCGTTACATAAATGAGTCACTCCACCACTGTCATACATCATCCCAAGGAAGGTGTGTCTATCACTAAAACCCCACTTCTTGAGGAAGGGAACTATACCTACTGAAAGACCAAGATGTGTATCTTTATTCAATCATTAGAGAAATTTGCTTGGAGAGTTGTTGAAGACGGTTGGACAGCACCAATATCAGAAAATAACTCTAGTGTTAAATAAAAAGTAGATGGTCCAAGGAAGAAAGAAGATTATTTCTTGCAAACTCGAAGGCTCTCAACACCATTTTCAATGCAGTCAACATAGAACAATTCAAGTTGATATCTGCGTGTGAATCTGCTAAAGACACCTATGATACTTTACAAACAGTACATGAAGGAACCAACGTTGTGTACATATCTAAACTCTAATTGCTGACATCTTAGTTTGAGCTTTTGAAGATGGAAGATCATGAAAACATATCAAGCTTCAATGGTAACTTGCACTGCATTGCCAATCAAGCTTTCTAACTAGAAAAGAAATAATCAAACTAAAAACTTGTAAAAAAAACATTGAGATCCCTACCCCCGAGATTTGCAACAAAAGTTGCAGCTATTGAAAAAGCCAAGGATGTGACTAAAATGAGGTTTGGTGAACTCATGGGATCATTATAGACATATGAAATAAGTTTTTCAAATAAAAAATTAGACAAAGGCATTGCTCTTCAAGCAGAAACGAACACGATAAACAAAGAAGACAAGATTGCAATGGCCACAAAGAACTTTTCTAGATTCCCTAAAACATATGGAAAATAGAACTTTGTACCTAAGAACAAATTTGACGACAAAAGATCCATGAAGGAGTCTCCCAAAACTGATGACAGAACCAGAAACGTCAAGTGCCATGAGTGTGGAGGCTTAGGACACTTTCAGGCTGAATGTGCTAACATGATGAAAAAGAAATAACATAACATCACGATGAGTGATGAATCTAATAACAGTCAAGATGAAGATGAAGGGATCTCAAGCAAATTTGTTGCTTTCATTGCTCTTCTTAAAAATACAACCATAAAATCCGCTACAACTACAATTCACTCAAATTCAGACAGTGATGATGACAGGGCCAGCTTGGACGAGTTTAGAAAAATTTATGAACTAATATGTATGAAAAATAATTGCAGCTTGGGACGCATAACAAAGAGTTGGAAGACAATGTTTTTAGGATGAAGGAAATTGTCAAAGTCCAACAAGACATAATCAAAGAGAAGGAGAAAAGAATAGGCGAACTGACCAACAAGTTGGATGCTGCAGAACAAACGTTGTAGTGCCTCAATACAGGGAAGGCAAAGCTAAATGAAATTCTTGACATGGGGCAAAGCTCTTGTGATCGAAAGGGACTTGGCTACAAAATAGAACTAAGCACGAGAGTCAATTTAGAAGGGAATACACTGCAAAAATGAAGCATAAAACTCAGCACAAGAACACAGATGTGACAACCAAAGTTTCCATCTGCTATTACTGCAACAGAAAAGGCCATAAGTGGAAGCAATGTTGTAGTCTTATTAGTAGTTTCTGGCAGAAAAATCACAGGAAGAAACCCAAAATCATTTAGAGATGGGTTCCCAAAGGAATGAACAAGGCATTCATAGTTCATATTGCTTTGTCCACTTGCTCTAATGAAGCTTGGTACCTCGACAGTGGATGTTTACAATACATGGCAGGTAATAAAAGATTGCTAACATCTTATTGTGTAGGTTAAAATGGTCACTCACCTTTGGTGATGGTGAAAGAGGAAAAGTCATGGGAAGAGAAACTTTGAATGTTGTTAGATTACCAAAACTAAGAACTGTGCTGCTTGTGAAAGGATTGAAGGAAAATCTGATAAGTATTAGCCAACTTTGTAATGAGAAGTTACGAGTGCATTTTATAGAGGAAAGATGTCATATCTTGGACAATTTAGGAGCTTGTGTCATGAACGGAGTGAAAACCTTTGCTAATTGCAATCAATTAGAAAAGAATGCAAAAAATGATGATTAGACCAAAGATCATTAGCTCGAAGCCGATGCAGAAAGCACAAAAAAAACTGATAGAAAGTCTATGACAATAGTAAGGAAAACAGAAGACAACACCGACAACCCAGAAAATCTAGAAGCTGAACCTGTTCGAGAACCCTTTCCCAGAACTCGACTGAACCATCCCTTAAACCTAATGATTGGTAAACTGAATGATGGTAAATATCTCAGAAATGTTCCTCGAAAGAACTACTACACAAATAGTGCAGTTTTCTTGCTACGTGATGGACCCATAAAATAACAGAGTTCCCTTACAAGCTGAGTTTCAGGTATGTTGGGAAGGTAATGCTCAATAATCATATAAAGTCATATATATAAGAATAATATATTAGTAGGGTAGATGATTATTCTGAATTTGTAGGGAATGTTAACGTTCATGACAATTTTTCACATGTTTATATACATTGCATGCATATCATATTTCTACACATATATGTATCCCATTTTTATGATTTGTGCAATTTTTTTATGCCCCTTTGGCATCTGTCATCTCGAATATCGTATATATATGCTTTAATGTTTCACCTCTCCTGAATAGAATTCTTCTCTATTTCTAGTTTTTTAAGCATGAACCTACTACTATACCTCTTACTGTTGCAACCAAGATTACATAGTGGCACCAAAGATTGTTGAGGATGTTTTGTGTTCTTCTTTCAAGTCCTATCCTTGTTCCTTAGTAAGAAACACATAAATAGACATTTTTCTCACTGTTTTATATGGTTCACCTATGCTACCATTTAAGAGGAGATTCATATCTCATTTGGTTGAGGAGAATGAGATTCTTATAAAGAATTTAGAGAGTCATCTTTTACCCATTTAGGTGTCATTCTTTGCATATTCTATTGCAAAATCTACTTTAGAAACAATTTTAAAGTCCACAAGAGTTGCAATCTCAGTCCATGAGCGATTTAGATTTATAGTAGCTCTATTTTGACTCTTATATTGATCTCTAACTCTAGATTTAAAGCTCCTGCTAGTCGACCAAGGACAGACAAAGGAGTGGCCTTTGCGCGTGTAAATTACATTATGAAGAAATGGACGTTTCTTCTAAAGTGCCCAGGTTTAAAGCCATTGCTGAGAAACTTCCTCTCCTTTACATCTTAGGCAAGAAGCCTTGTGCTATTATCTCCAAAATTCCAATTGTGCTACTAATTAGGGGGAGTGTTCAAAGTTTTAAACATTTTATCCAACAATTGACATTGTTAAGTGCAAAAAGGAGGAGAATATGTGTGTGCACATAGGGGGAGAAATTGAGGAAATGATATATGTGTTAGGATATACAGTTTTAAAACGTGACTATGCAATGTTTGATATATCAGTCTCAATTTGTAACATGTTGATTTCTGCATGCATATGTCTTTTGATGAGTTTTGCATCAAAGACGCCAAAGGGGGAGATTGTAAGGAAACATGTTAGCAAACACGTGATTAATTGACATCGTTGGTGCTTGATATATTTTGAAAAATAATATAGAATATTTAATATAGAAATCAGATTATTACTGGTATGAGATTTTTAGAAATCTGATATTGCCATTGTTGATTATAAAAACTGAAATATCTCATATTCCTTGGATATCCCGTGCTATTTTAGAAACTGATATATTGAATATAGAAATCTGAATTTTATTGTTTTTGGTTATCCATTGAAACAAAATCTTTAGGAAAGTTTTTCTAATTACATACTATTTTAGAAAACAGTATATTGCGTATGTGTAAGGTTTCAAAAATGAAAATTGTGCAACAAATTTTCAATCACATAGAATGTTTTCGGAAATCATTTCTTTTCTAATTTCTAAATTTATAATCCTAACATATTCTGGAATATTTCATGGTTTTAATAACATATTTTAGCTGATTTTTTGGAAACATAATAATGCTAGTATTGGTTTCTAAATTGAATGCTAGATTGTTTTTAGAAACTGAATAATGTAAGTTGTTATAGTTAGAAACTGACAATCCTACAAGTACCGTTGGAACAAATTTTAAAACTTCATGGAATGTTTCTATGAAAGCCTCTGAATATATATTATTCTAAGAAATCAATATCTTTCAATATTCTGTGCTTAAAATCAACTTCTTTTTAAGAATATTTTTATTGAAAATCTGC
The DNA here is from genome assembly GCA_030144865.1 of Tinospora cordifolia. Taxonomy (NCBI): domain Eukaryota; kingdom Viridiplantae; phylum Streptophyta; class Magnoliopsida; order Ranunculales; family Menispermaceae; genus Tinospora; species Tinospora cordifolia. The sequence goes on along the minus strand of JAJIYU010007460.1, from coordinate 8,734 downwards.
AAGTGTTCTTCAAGGAAAGAATTCCAAAATTATGATGATTTGTTTTTATAAGTTAACAGGTTATTCATTCCAATCAATGAAAATCTTAGCTGGCTCGAATTCAGAAAAAGGAATAATTACAATTGGCTTTCGTTGGTTCTAGAAAGAATGAGATTTCTAGAAAATTTTCATCCTGTGGACTGTACTCACAGTATGCGACACAGTGCATCGCAAAATCTACCCAGAAAAAGACCCATAATTTTTTTCTACTATAGAAAGTCTTTTGACTAAAACCTATATATGGAGAGGCATTTAAGGCTTTCATCATCACTCGAAGCTACAAAGAAAACATCATTTATATATGTGGGAATCATTGTATTGAGTGTTAAAAATTGTACTTTGTTTATTCTATTTGATTGAGTGATCGTGAGAACATGAAGGAGTTGTACTCTCTGCAGCTTGTTTCAACAAGACAGTGGTAGTGGTGATTTTCATTAGTGGCTGAGTGTGTGTTCATAGAGTTTGACAACGTTCTTCTAGACGAGAAGAACTTGTTGTGGTTCGTGGTCATAGAGTGTTGCTGTAGGGTGTTGGACCTGCTGTAAGTATTGCAAAGTGTGGCATCGGTGTTGCAGTCATTGTGTTAGTCCAGTTGCAATAGCTATATATTTGTTTATAGTGACATTCTTTATCTGGGTAAGGCCTCGCAGACGTAGGCTTGTTGGCTGAACTGCATGAACATCTCCTTGTGTTGTTTCCCTTCCTATAATATCTTTTTATTTTCTTGCTACACTCCATTTCACTGACGTGGTACTAACAGAGTTAGTGACTCTAGAACTAACAAAATTGTTTTAAGAATCCTTTGTCATTAGATCAAAGAGTGACAAAAGAAAGGTGGAATTTCTTGCGCTTCATTAATGGACTATGTATGTTATGGAATATGCCTACAAATTCTTGTAGCTCGAGTCATATGCTTTAGGAAATGTAGCATAAAAGAAGGAACAAGTAGGGTTTTACTACAAATGTTTGAAGCTTCAGATTCATCATAATGTGTCGGGTTCCAATTTCAATGCTCTGTTTCGTAGGCCAATAAGTTATGAACTTGCTTGTGACAATGAACCACTATAAGTGCAATTGATACAAAGCACAACAACAAAAACTTACTTAACCAGGTTGGCAGAAAGGGAAACATTTAAAAAAAAAAGAAATTTACATAGAATCAAATACATAGATGCAAAACTCATCTTTTATGATTCTTACATTGGCGACAACACCGATGTAGGGCATGTCCAATCAAGCATTAGGTTCATCGGGAGGATAGAATCAATAGAGTGGTTGTGAGAAGAGTGGCATGGGTTTTAGTTCTAAGTCACCAGGGAAAGGTATACAGGCAGCGTCGACGGTTCAAAGACAACCATTTACATGTTACCAATGAGGTCGGCCTAAACATAGAAGGTTTGAGTGGCCCATCTTAGTAAGAGAGGTGCTTAGTGCTCAAATGGTAAGAGAAAAGGCACACGCTATTGCCAAACCCAATCTAGAGGCACCAAAGACTTCAGTGGAAGGTGTTGTTTGTATTTTAGAAATATTTATCTACATGTTGATAGATGTTGGTTCCACTTATATTATTTATATTTGGACATGCATTAGATAGATTAAAACTTAAAGCAATTGAAGTTTTCCTCATGGCTTGTGTTCAGTACAACAGTCAGGGAAAGAATTTATTCCAATATGATATGTAAACATTGTGTGTTGAAACTTAGTCAATTTGAAACTTTAGTAGATTTTCAAGTATTAGAATTTTTCAGAGTTTGATGTGATTTTAGGCATAGATTGGTTAGCTGTATACTATGCCCATGTATATTGTTTTGCTAAGCATGTCATATTTTAGATACCAAGTTAGGAAACCATTATATTTCAAGGTAGTTCAACTAAGAGACCTAGTACACAAGGTAGATTATTGACACCTGAAAAGATATATACTCTAGTTACTATCAAAATATGAGTAGTGAGAGATCTTCAAGATTGGAAATTTAGGATATTCCTATGGTTTGAGATTGTTTTGAGGTATTTCCTGATGAATTACTTGATTTACCTCCAAAGAGGGAGATTGATTTTATTATTGAACCAATTTCAAGAACATAGCGTATCTCAATTCTTCCTTATCTATGACACCAAAGGAGTTATAAGAATTGAATATCCAACTCGAAGAGTTAATTGGTAGGAGTTTTGTTTGACCGAGTATATTACCCTAAGGATCTCCAATGTTATTTGTAAAAAAGAAAGATGAGATTCTCTATTTATGTATAGATTACTGATAGATGAATAGATTGTCAATTAAGAATAAGTATTTTTTTACACCATATTGATAATTTGTTTGATCAACTGATGAGTACTAAGGTATTCTTTCTCAAACATTGAGTTGCGATTATAATACTATTAGCCGAGAATTAAAGAAAATGATGTACGAAAGACTAATTTTTAGACACGTTATGGGCATTGTAAATTTCTAGCTATGGCTATTAGTGTGATGAATGTTCTATTGTTGAGTGTATATTTTATGTAAAAAGTGTTCAAACCATAATTAGATAAATTTATGATTATCTTTATTAATGATATATTGCTATATTTGAGGTCTCAAGAGGAACGTGCTAAGCATTTGACGATAGCATTACAAACTTTAAAAGAACATCATTTATATGCTTAACTAAGTAAATGTTAATTCTGGTTAACATATGTTAAGTTTTTGAAAAAAATGTATTTGGAGCTGAACTTATTTTTGTTGATCTGACAAAGGTCGAGGCAATGGCCATGACCTACTATTATAATTGGGATCCATAGTTTTCTGGGATTGACATGATATCATAGATGATTTGTGCATAATTTCTCAATGATTGTTGCATCATTAACCATGCTAACGTAGAAAATTGTAATACGTACATGTCAAATAGATTTTGGATTACCCAAAAGTCAACAATTTTACGATGCGACATGGATCATCGTAGATCAATTGACAAAGTCAACACTTTTTCTACCCATGCATAATAGAGACATAGTGGAATGATTATGTTGTTTATTTGTTCGTGAAATTAAACAACTTTATGGAGTTTCAATATCTATAGTCTTGGATAGAGATGCAATATTCACATCTCATTTCTGGCAAAGATTGGATAAATAATTAGGAACTCCAATGAATTGGAATACAATATTTCACCCACAAAATGATGGACAGGAGCTATTGATCCATATACTTGAAAATATGTTGCAAGGTTGTGTACTTGAGTTTGGTGGCAACTAGGAAGACCTTTTTATCTCTTTGAGAGTTCGTTATAACAATAATTGTATATGTTTAGTATTAACATGACACCATTTGAAGTGCTATATCGTAGACCATGTAGATCCCCAACATGTTGGATTGAAACTAGAGGTAAAGTAATATTTCAACCTACTTATGTTCAAAAATAGACTGAAGAGATTCAGAGGTGAGGCATAATCTAAAGATAACTCAGGATTAACGAAAAAAGTTATGCAATAATGGAAGAAAAGTATTGGAGTTTAATGCCATTGATCATGTGTTGTTAAAAGTTTTGCCTTGAAAATGACAGACTACTTTGAGATTTGTAATAAGTTAGCTCCCAAATTTATTGGACCATTTTTGATATTCTCGGAATAATAGGTTCACTCACATATTGATTAGCAATACCTCATCAATTGGCTCGAATTCATGGCATCTTGTGTCAATGTTGAGGAAGTACAATCCAGATCCATTGTATATATTATTAGATTGGCAACAAATTGATTTGAGGTCTGATGGATCTATGGAGGATATGTGATCTAATATTGTGGATCATACTATCAACAAGTTATCGAACTAGGAAATTCCAATGCAAAAAGTGAAATGGTAGTTTCATGGTGATGAGCGGAACACATAAGAGCACGAGGATTTCATGAAACAACAATTTCTAGAGTTGATAGAGTTTAAATGATGTGCATGCAAGGTTTTGCAATTTTGAAGGCGAAATTGTTGCTAAGGAAGGATGACTATGATGACCTTCAATTTTTTTTTATTTATTTTTTTCATCAAAAGTTGAAATGTGGAAAAATAGAAAAATAATCAAGGAAATTGGTCAAAACCTTCGTTACCATAGTAATGTGGGTCACTACCCCAATAACCAAGGCATTCTAGGATGTTTTTGTGATTATGACTGGTAGATTACCATGGAAGTTGGGAGCCACACCCAATTGAGTTGAAGACAACTAATACCTCCAAACAAAAGAAGGACATAGCTTAGTGGAAGCACTCCAATAACGCTTTGTAAAAAGAGAGAAACGGAGACCATTATGCTTTTTTGTAAATTAACCTCCATAAGCTCTAATGGTTCGAGAAGCATTTGGGAGTACATTCTTGAAATGCCTCACACATCTAAAAAATTGGACACTTTGAAGTTAAATCTCCTTAATGATCTATTGGTATATTTTGTTTTGGTATCCTTACCCTCTCAATTCGTCTATGGTAAGGTGAGGTACAACTCTTACAAGAACAGATGAACAATTAATGATCTCATCTTACATTTAACACATGAGGATGAGAGGCTGAGGCAAGAGAAGGTCGATAGTGCAAACTTAGCTACTGTTTCAAAGGACAAAAACAAAAGAAAGGGCAAATCAACGATAAATAGCAATGGGAAGAAAAACCAGAAGTCTAAGGAAATAAAGTATTTGTTTTGCAAGGACCCATCTTATGTCAAAAAGGATTGCCTTAAATAACAATGCTTGATGCATGAGGAAAGGTATGTCTCCAACTCTTGTTTGTTTAGAAGTCAATCTTGTTTTAGTGCTAAGATAGACTACTTGATGGTTAGATTCAAGTGCCACTACTCACATAAGCATGTCTATGTAGGGTTGATGGAGATACTGTCAACCAAGTGATGATAAAATATTTATTTGTATAGGTATTGGTTATGTTTTAGAATTAAATGGGACATTTATTGTACAATCATTTAAACAAAATTTAATTTTAATATCGATGTTGGAGAAGACATGCCACATTTGTTCATTTGGAAATTTGGAAATTAATGTCATTGTTCATTTGGAAATTTGGAAATTTGCTTGTTAGAACTCATGGTACTAAATGCAAATCAATGGATAATAAATCCTATTCTTTATAATATAAGCATTAGGGTCATATCTCCAAAGGGAGAATAGATAGGCTTGTGTCACAAGGAATACTTAATACACTTGATACATTATTGAAAAATCAAATTTGCATTAAGAGGATAAAACAAAACTTAATAAACAAGAAAAATGTAGGAGTTTAGAGAGTTAAGGATGTCTTAGAACTTGTACATACAGTCACATGTGGGCTATACCCTTTGACTTTTGGAGTGGCCAATAATATTTTATAATGTTTATAGGCGATTACTCTCATTGTGACTACCATTATATTTGATACATGAGAAAAAGAAGGCAATGGACATGTTTATGGTATATAAGGTCAAAGTTGAAAATCAACTTGATACATGAGAAAATGAAGGCATTGGACATGTTTATGGTATATAAGGCCAAAGTTGAAAATCAACCAAGTAAAAAGGATAAAACTCATTAGATCTTATCCTGGTGGCAAATACTATGACAGAAATGATGCTTTAGCTGAACAATATCCAAATCCATTTGCCAAATTCTTGGAGGAGTGTGGGATCATCCCTCAATACAGTGTTATGAGTTCTCCTGGCATGAATGGAGTGGTTGAGAGGTGCAACATGATCCTTAAGAATATGCTAGGTACTCTGATTATTGATAAGCACTTACCTAACTCAATTTTGGGAGAAGCAATTAAAAACCTCAATCTACATACTTAATAGACTTCTAATGAAGGCTACAACCATAACCTCATATGAATTGTGGACGGAGAAAACACCTACATGGATGCATGTCCAAGACTAGACCTTATTGGCTTAATGAGAAGAAACATGATGCAAGAACAACTATTTTGTTGGTTACTCTAAAAGTGCACGTGGTTATAAATTTTACAATCCTAAAGGCATAACTTTTATTTATTCAAGAAATGTGTAATTCTTTGGGGATGATGAGGTTGAAGGGGAAGATAAGATTAAAAAATTTGTCATCAAAGAGATCATGCTCCTCTACAAATAACATCAAAAAAACACAAATAACATCTAATTCTACAAGACAATGTTGATCTTCCCACTAATTTAGGTTATTTAGGTTTGCACAATCTAAAATAACAAACTAATGCTCCTTATCCAGTTATTTTAGAGGACCAACCTCAACAACCTAAAGAGATAGTATCTCTAAGGAGGTCCATTAGAATGTGAAGAAGTGTGATTGCAAATAATTATATATATATTTAACAAACATCACATAACTTTGATTCATTAGAAGATGACTTGTTCACCTTCTCTTGAGCAATTGAGGGCGCAGACGCTTAAAAAAGGATTTATTTAATGAATGATGAATTAAAATTAATTAAGGACAATGATATTTGGGACTTAGTCCCATTGCCTAAAGGAGTGAGTCCCATAAGTTGCAAATGGGTTTTCAAAACCAAAAAGGATTCACAAGGCAATGTAGATGGATAAAGACGTGTCTTGTTGCTAAAGGTTTTACTTAAAGGGAATGCATCAATTCTAAAGAGACTTTCTCTCCAAATTTTTTGAAAGACTCTTCGAGGACCATTTTGACACTTGTAGCACATTATACTTTAAAGCCACATCAAATGGATGTCAAAACAATGCTTCTTAATGAGAACGTTAATGAAACAATTTACATGATGCAATTGGGGGGCTTGAATTCCACTGATGTTAAGCAAATTAAATAAATTCATCTAAGGGCTAAAACAAGTTTTACTTTAATAGTATCATAGGTTTCATCAAGTGATTTATTTTTTGGTTTTAAGATGAATTTAATTAATGACCGTGCACCACAAATTTTGTGGGAAAAAAATATATATTTTCTTAATATTATATTTGAGGAATATACTACTTGCTAGTAGTAAAACAACCTTGTTGTATGAGACTAAGAGATTTCTTTTCAAAAAATTTGAAATGAAAGATCTTAGAAAGACATTCTTTGTATTAGGAAGCTAGATTTATTGAGATCATTCTTGGGGGATTGTTAGATTATCATAGAAGGCCTACATAAAATGGCACTGTAAAGGTTTGACATGTAAAATTGTAAGCCACATGATACTCTTGTGAGTAAGGATAATAAATTTTTAATTTAAGTCAATGTCCTAAAAGTGAAGTCGAATAAAAATTTACGAAGTTCCTTATGTTGTCAGTGGGATGCTTAATATACTTGCATGTCTACACTTGTTCAGATCATGCATTCATTGGGTGTTTGGTAGATATGAAAGCAATTTGGGTAAGGAGCATTTGCTTGCAACCAACATGGTATTACAATATTTGCAGAGAACAAAAGATTTCTTGTTCATATAAGAAATTTCAAAAAAAAAAAAAACTTGAAATCATCATATATTTTTTATTTTGTTGGGTGCCAAGATAGCTGAAAGTCTACATTAAATTATATATATATATATGTGTGTGTGTGTGTGTGTGTGTGTGTGTGTGGTTAATGAAGAAGCAATTTCATGGAAGAGTTTTAAACAATCATTCATTTCTTCTTTCTCTATGAAGTAGAGTTTGTGGTTTTCTTTGAGGAATCAAATCAAACAGTTTGGCTAAGAAATTTTGTTTTAGGACTACAAGTGGTTGATAAGGTAGAGAAACCAAACAAATTTTGCGACAATATGGTACTGTCCTATATTTGAATAACAAAATGAGTTTCTCAAAGTCCAAACAGATAAACATCAAGTTTCTAGCTGTGAATGAAAGGGTTGAAAGTGGTTAAGTATTAAACATATTAATACAAACTTAATGACTGTGGATCCATTGACTTAAGCACCAGCATCAAAGGTCTTCATATAACATACAACTTGCATGAATGTCATTACTTTGAACAATATTTGAGTTTAGTGGGAGATTGTATTTTGTTTGACTTAATACTTACTTATTATGTTATGACATTTATTTTTATCTGATTTGTATTTTTATAGTTTGATTTCATTTTGGATGTCACTTTCATTCATCCTTCAATTATATAATTATTTTGGTAGGATAGGTGGGAGTACTTATGTATTGATCACATTAACATGCGACCTGCATGCTGCATATCCACACTCAATCCATGTCATTTTTTTGAGTCGGTGCATTTGATCATTGATGGGTAAAGCTAACAATTAGAATCGGCGCTCCTTTGGTTTGTGTATTGACAAGATCAAAGGATGGAATTGGTAAAGATGACAAGATTTTTGATGGCTAGCTACTTAATGTATGTGGTCATTTTCATATAGACATCTTGTCAACATTAGGACACATGAATATACAATCTATATGGATGATTTTTAGGTACTTAGACTCAATTCATGTGCCCTTGCGTTTATGCATTAGGGTATGTTGACGCACATGCAACTGCATTAGAATTATATGAGTATTACCAATTTATAAGTTTAAAGACTCATTTGAGTTATAAGAATAAATTATGGTGGGTTGTGTTATCTTAAATATAGTAGGGTAGGGGTCACCTTGGAATATGTATATAAGCCCACTTGGCTATTACTAATTTATGATGAGTTTATTAGTAATTTAGCTTAAATGTATTTTAGATAGAGGGTTGTGATTCATAGATGTACTATCTCTTTTACTTCATTTTAAGAGATTATTGTTTTCTTTTAAAG
>JAJIYU010007459.1:0-19193 GCA_030144865.1 Tinospora cordifolia | reverse complement strand
AATTAATTGAGTTTATGAATTTCAGTTATTTCTTATACTGTTGCCTTATTAAATTCTTAATTTTAAGTTATGTACGGTTAAATACGATCAAGGCATGAAATGACTGAAATAGAAAGTCAAGTATGCGTCGCTTGTAACGTAACACCGGCCCGGCCCGCCGTTTGGTTTAGTCCACTGTCAAGGAAAAAAATGGTGGATGCGTCCAATGCTTAATGATACGGGGGTTGGGGTGTTACAGAATAACTTGAGTTATATGTCCATGTTTAGTTTTTACAATGCTTTATAACATGAGATGATTGTTGCTTTATTATGTTTCTATGAGATGATCAACATGATTACATTATTGTACAATGATGTGTTATTCGTGACGAAATGATAACTATGCTTATCATGAAATGTTGTTGATACACTAGCAAAGATAAATTGAGATTTGAATCACGTACCGTGTAGTGGTCCATGGGGATCATTGTGGGTGTTCTCGCGATAAGAAATGATGGGTTTGTCCCTACTTTTTGATGATAGAACTATGGGTCTGACCCTAGTTCTTTCGTGATGGAGCGATGGATATGACCCTAGTTCTCGAGTTGGGTGATGGGTGTGCCCTTGTCCCATTGGAATCTATCCATATAGTGCATTTTTCTCATCTTCTCTAACATTATAATGATGAGAAAACACCAGGGTTAAACCCTTCGGTCTAATTAATGACTGTTGATAACTTAATGTTTGAAACACCTAATGTCTGATAAGTGTTCACATGTTTTGTGTTTGATTTCAATAATGCTATTGATGTACTGTGTATAATCCACTAGGCTCTTGAGCTCACCCTACCCTTCCATTTCAGGTGATCCTTAAGGCGATTCATGTGATAGTACTACAGAGTACTATAGGAGTCGCAAACCTAGCTGTTGAGGTTGTTATTAGAGTTTTTTTTGTTGGGTAGTTAGTTTAGACTTGGTGTATGGCCTTTCAAACTAGTTTTAAATTATTAATTATCTTTATGGTTTAGACTTCGACCACATAGGCTATGTTCAGAGATTTTAGTTGAAAACTTGCTCCACGTTTATTTAAATTTTAAATGTAGAAGTTAATGATTTAGCTATTTATGATTGCTGCATACTTTCCATGTGTTACTCCTTGATGAGTCCAAGAGTTCGATTATTTATTTATATGAATTATAGTATGTCTAGATGATATTTAATGAGAATTGAATGTGAGAATAGTAATGTCCTGGTTCTCGGTAAATGAAATGTGTGTTGACATTTAACAATGCGTCTTTCCAAGCGTGACAGAAACAAGGATCGAGAACTGGGGTGTTACAAAAATTTTGTCATGGCATATAGAAATCATGAGATGTATGAGCATTTAGAGTTAGGACATGAGCATATGGAGAATATTTTTGTTACTTAGGATAAATCCATGCCATACACATTTGATATTTTCACTGAGTTACCTATGAGATTGAGAATTCCTCTAGTGTGATGAAATAAAAAACTAAGGGTACATTCATCTGGTTTGTGTGCTTGCTTTGTCAAAAATTTGACCTTGACAAAGCTCTTTAGTCTTAGGTTAATTCAAAATCCAAAAACTAAGAAAAGTGAGGAGTGGGAATCATGACACAAGTGGAGAGAATTTTTCACAGACTCTTGAAATAACCGAATCTATATCAAACACTACTTAGGGATAACTCTAGGAGGAAAATGAAGTAGGCCATCATTATTTGAGTTTTAGCCTAAAGGCCTATCCAAACATTTAAAAACCCTTTGCAGGCAATTTTAAGCCTTGAAACTTTTTTCTTTGTATGAACCTAAACAATACATAAACACGTTGCCTTTCATGCATGTTCCTTTTAAACTTGTTTATGTGCACTCTTGGCAATGAAAATGCCTTGTGTGATGAATACTATATATATATTGCTAAAACAGTACTATCGATAAATACTATGCTCACTGATTCTACATTGGTGTATATATGGGTACAAATTGAATTGCATGTGAATACATAAGTTTAGGGGAGCAACGAAAATAAGGTTGTGGCTGTGGAATTGTGAAATACAAAGGAGGATACAGAACGTGACCAAACATGTAAAGAAAAAGAAAACAAAGAAGGTTGTCATCATGTAATATCCCGTGAATTGTACAAAAATTTGATAAATAGAATAAATAATTTGAATAAAATAATCCTTTAAAAAATCCATGAAATTATAGTGCAAAAGAAGTGCAAGTTTGACATACAAAAGGATCGACAAACTAGATTGAAATGCAAAACAAAACACGAAACTCTCCACTTATTACCATAGTAATGGAAACCCCTACTATAATAATGCTTCGTGTATGCAAAAAACTGAAAAAAAAAAAATGGAAAGTGCTCTAGTTACCATAGTAATGGGAAGTGACTACTGCATTAGCATATTGTTTGCCAAGAAACCAAATCGGAAATACAATTTTAGTACTATTGTATCCTATCATGGTAATGCGTATGAAAAATGCACATACAAGATTTTAGAAGGTTCTCAAAACGAATATAAAACGTTTCTAACTTGTAGGCAACTTCTAGAAACAAAACTTACTAATATTTGTGTGTTGGGAGCAAGTAAAACGAAGTTAGGAAACATTGTGATCAAGGAAACAACTCAAAAACTTTTCGAAACTTGTCACATTGAACTCCATATAAACCCAAGCTAGGCAACCATTCTCCTCATCCTAGCAAGAATAAACCAACTCTCTTCTTGTTCTCTCAGTTGTCCTTACCATCCTTTTCCCTAGCTATCCTATACAACAAATAGAGTAATCGGAAGGAGGAAAAATAGAGTTTGGCACAAATTATGTTGCTAAGCAAGAATGTTGATCAACCAGAGAGATTTAAAGGTTCAACAAAGGTATAACCACCCTATCTCAGTCTCACATAGCATTTTATAGTCTAGAAATCGAATTAGTAGGGTGTCATGGTCATAGAACAACACAAAATCAGTATAACAAACCCAAAAATTATATTTTTCTACTAGTTACTGCAACAGTGATCAACATTACTACAATAGTGTCATCATTTTCACCTATTTTTGGAAAAATCCACTTAGATTACCTGTAATACGCCCTTTTGCGTGTCGGGACCCCTTCCCTAGGACGAAGGGCAAACCGACTGGCACAGTGTCCCAACAACCCTGCCGGCAAGCTTAGCTTGCCAAGACACTGTTAAGCCTCATCTTTCAACACCACACCACACACTATCAAAGTAATCATAGAAAATGCATAAGAAATTTAACACACGAACACCTATAAAACTTGATATTTACCAAAATGGGTTATTAAAACATGTGTAGCAATGGGAGTGACTAATCCATTATATACCAGCTTTCCTCACCCCTATACATAGTTTCTAACCCTTGAAAGACAAACAGAAAAGAAAATACAAAGAAAACCTACCAAAAAGAGTAAGGGAGTGCATCTCTACGCGATGACCACTCCCTTGCCCTTATCCGCGGCGGAAGAACTTGAAAAGCTAGAGTAGTGAGCCTAATTGTCCATGGCGGCTCAGTGAGTGATGCAGTCTAATTCATAACTTAAAACAAGCATTCCATAAATAAAATATGTGCCATGAATGCAGGAGCAATAACATTATGCAGTTGAATGCAATAGTAAACACAATTTAAATCCATAATGCAGTCGTGCATTTTCATTCAAAAATAGTTAAATAGTGAAAACACGTCGAGGCTCGCAAGCTCTCCAAGGTGATTAAAAATTCACTCAAGCGGGTTGCAAACACTTAGACGTATCGTGTCGACTTCGATTAGGACTTATTGCTGTTGTCATCATCGTAACGACCAACCAGGACTTATTGTCGTTGCCTTATTGTGATAACCCGATTAGGTCTTATTGTCGTTGCCATTATCAGAGGCCCACAGAACCCCCTTAGAGGGCACTCTGTGTTAGGTGGTCACCTCTCGAGGTTGTATGAGAGACTGATACAATTCACCCTAACCCTGTACCCTTGGACCTCGAGATTCGATGCACTTTTCATTTAAAACCCATTTAAAAGAATGAAATTCATCACAATATGTAATCTCATTTTCATAACAATATGTAATCTCATTTTCATAATGCACAAAATAACAAGCTCTAAGAAATGAGTTAGAAAACACTACTCACAGGGATGCTCCAGTCCCGACGCTCCTCTCGTGACCAGTCGTGTCCCGCTAGTACTTGGTCCTGCGAAATCGATGTAACTTCTTAATATTAACATGGGACTTGGCTCACTCTAACTCTACATCATTAGTCGATCAATAACTTGACCTAATCAAGAGTAGTCCACCTATGTTTGTTCAACTTGCCTTAGTTGCTAAGTCAATTTGATTAACCTTGGTCAATCTTGGTCAACCCTAGTCAACCTATCACTTGCTGACCTAGCTGGTCAATAGAGTCACAAAGGGTCAATTCTGGTCCTCCTAGAGTCAATTGGGCCAAGAGGGACCAACAATCCCAAACTTTGCAGAACTGTTCTAGACTTCCTAAAGTTTTCCCAAAATTTTGAGTCACAATTTTTGAACATCATTTACTAGGGTTTCTAGGTATAATAATAGAGACTATATAGATCTTGTATACCCTGTGACAGGCAATGACGGTTTGCCTGAATTGACCTAACTATCCTTATCAAAATGCTCTGAAATTTGGTAGACAACTTTTGGACATACTTAGGGATCTCTCCACCAAGTTTCAGCTCAATCTATCAAGGTTTGGTCAGTTAATTTGATGTCAGAATTTTCAGCCAGATTATAGGAAATTTCTAGGTTCATAGTTTCTACTATCTTCTTAGTATTCTTTCCCCCATTAAATCACAATTTCATGGGTTATTTCTTGTGTCTAACTGCAGTATACAGATCATAACACATCCATTAATCTACAATACTTTGAATCAATAACACGCAATGCCAAATTCATGCCTATCTTTCCACCAATTTCTCTGTTGTATTTTAAAGAATGCAAGAAATTATTCTAAGTCCTAACACTCTAACAATCATGACATATTTGTAAGTGTAGCAAATTATATATACAAGGGCTCAAGGTCAGATCTATATACCTTTATGGAACCTCTACTATGAGGTCTAAAACGCATCTTGTATCAGTCTGAATGGGTGCCTTTAGGTATCCCAAATGTAGCTCCAAATCTGGTCTCAAACTAGTTTCTGTCGGCACTATCGCAACAGTGAGTCACACAGTTAATACCAGAGACTTATAATACGTATTAAACGTTTTAATAGCCAATTTCTACCTCTTGGACACTTGAATACACATCATGAGAGGTAAAGTGAAGGGTTTCACCTTAGCGCCAAACCTGGAATGGTTCAGGTGTGAGCCTTCCAAAGGTTGCTCCAATTGTTTCTGTTATACAACTGCAACAGTGGGTAGATACCAACTTCAATGGTCCAAAAATCATGTACAAGGCCTTATTTTTCATTCTCTAACACTCGGAGGTTAAAGTACATATGTAAATGAAGAGGGTGGACAGTTTTACCTCCAAAAGGACTGGGAATGACCAAAGATTCGAAGCTCCAAAGGTGGTTTTACACACAATTTCTGGTTTTTTGGGTTTAAACCTTATGAACAGCACTTCTTCCCAGGGTTTTCAGTTCCAAACAGTTCCAGGATTCAGCAATGGCTTGTAGGATTTTGTAGGTGGTAGTATAAGCTTCAAAACAAGCTATGAATCACTAGATTTGGCTGAGAAATGAGGGAGATTCAAGTTTGTGAATAGGAATCGTAACTGCTGTAATTTTTCTGAGCTTGAGCTCAAGAAGGAATTTTGTTGCATGGGAGAAGCTTGCATGGCAAGATGGGTGACACGAGGCCATCCAAGTGGCTTCCAACTTCACATGCTGGCTGCCTAATTGGCAATATTTATTGGCCACAATGGAGGCTATGAGTTGATGGCAAAACCATAGATTCAAATACCATGGATTCCCATGGTTTCTTGCTGAAGTCTTGCTGGAAAATCATCCAAAAATCAGCCAGAATTCATCAAAATTTTGGAAAAATGAAGGGGGCTGGACTCTTGGCACATGGGCCTATTCTGGGCGCGTGGGCTAGCCGAACCGTGGGCCGTCCCACGATTGGGCCTCCCATCTTGTGCGGGCCAATCGCCTGTGCGGCTGTTTTGGCGCGGGTCGGGCCAACGGCCCGACCGATCTCTGTTCGCATGGGCCATTTGGCCCATGCGCTAAGATTTTCTTTTTTTTTTTTAATTTTAATTTTTATTTTGTTTTACTCCCTTTTCTTTTCTTATATATGTATACACTTATACATATGTATATATATACTCAAAATTCGCATTTTTTTCTAAAATTATTAAAAACCACTAATTTGACATTTCTCATAAAAAATGCTAAATCATACCTTATTTCGTCATTTGTGCAATTATTTTTCTCAAAAATTGAATAATTTCTCAAAAATTATATTTTTCTCCCAAAAAATTCATTTATTACTCTAAAAATTCAATAATTGTTCTGAATATTCAATAATCAATCTTAAAAATTATTTTTCTCAAGAAAATAATGGTTTCATGTGTTTCTTCCTTAAAATTGTATTTTCTCACATTATTCTCATTTTTTTGTAATTAATTCAAAATAAGAAAAATTTGGAGAAAATTTCATATATTATCATTAAAATTCTAGAAAATACATAAAATACACGTGTCGGATCCGTCAACCTAATGCCAGAAACACAGGTCGTCACATTGCATTTGTGTCTTAATCTTGTATCTCATCTTAAACCCACAAAACTATTAAAAAAACCATTTAAAATTATTTCCTTATACATATATGTACATGTGAGAGTGGAAAAACTTTTTGAGTAGTTAAAAATATTTGATTTATTTAAAAACTTGTTCCTCGTCTTTGACTACTTGTTTAAGCCGGTGGTGTTATGACCCTTTCTTAGGTGACATCATGACCGGCACAAAATTTCTAACATGTCAGAGTATTGCCATGTTAGAAATCCTGTAAGCTTTGCTAACCCAATCACCAATTTCCTAAAAAATTGGACAGAGTCTCCTCTAAAATTGTAACATGTCACCAAATTCAAAATGACCTGATGGATCACAATTAATATAAAAAAAAACAATATATTTCCTTATAAAGTTAACCAGGTATCTACACAATCCACAATTTGTTTTAACATTACATGTAGATGATAAGCAGTCTATACACATCTCTAAATACATTAATCCAGTTAAACATTACAATTATAGCACCCTATCAACTCTAAAGAAACTAATAACTATAGCACAAGATCTTCCCTTTACCTCTCCTATCAAAACTTGGAGAAATGATGGAAAATAGATTGAGCAAACAACAAGCTTAGTCAATAATCTGACTTATGGTACTATATAGTCATCATATATATAAAACGTGCAAGGAAAAACAAATTTCAAATCATTTGCAAATGAAATAAAAATAACATACATGCACAACATAATGTATGAATTCCCACCCTAGTCACCCTGGCCATATTGTGAAGGGGTGTCCCTGATCATACTTCGAAGGGGTATCTCTAGTCATACTTTGGAAGGATGTGGGTTTTTCACAAAATCATTTCATGAAATTCAAATAAGCATGCAATGAAGTATATCATCTTATTTAATAAAAATCAGGCATGTTAATATAATATCAATGTCAAATATAATACCATAAGTAAAGATTACTCACCAAAATTACTGTCTAACTAGTTTCTAATATCCAATAACAATTTCTCTCTATAGCACTAATAAATCTTGTCATCACAAATTCGTTTATATGCATCAAATCAAATTCAACTCATTTAAATTTATTTTACAAATCACTTTTAATGTATTTAAAACTTATATTTAATCTAATGTATTAGTCCACATTAACCTAAATATATTCAATAATCTTTAAGATTATTTTTCTGCTCATATAAAATATTTTTATAGCATAAAATATTAAAAATATGCTTCCCAATTATATTTTTATTAATTTTTTCTGAATTTCGATAAATAACTCAATTGTTCAATCGCTCACCAAAATTCTAATTGATATCCAAAATTCATGAATTTAGTGTCAATGGGTACAAATTTTCATTCTCTACATTCCTATGGGTTTCAATCAAAGTTTTATGTGGATTTAACATATCTAAAAGCCTATCCAAAGGTTATTCAACTTTGGATATTTATTTTGGTGTCTAGAGGACAAACGAACGAAAAGTAACCACATATCTAAGATGTACGTATCACCAGGAGTGTATTGGTATAATTTTTATTAAATTTTACCCACGGTGGGGGATACACTGTTTTTGAGTACTACGGTAAAATATCCCTTACAATAAAAATTATACCCATAGGATTGTAGTACGCGGCTTATTCTAACCTATGCGTCGAATTTGTCAAAAAAAATATCAGATTCTTTTCTTTTCCTGTCTCCGCGTGTTCTCTCTTTCATATATATTACGAAAATGAGAAATAATAGAGACCACTTGATCATTGGGTTTGCAATTCTCTCAACCAATGTATCCATCATCAAATCTTTTCTTTCATTTGTTTTTCATCCACCATATATATTATTACAATCTCATTACCCGTCGCATAGTTACTCAGTAGTTTTTTTTTATTTTTTTACTTTATTTTTTATTTTCTTTTTCCCTTTTCTAGCTCATCACACCCTACATATATATTAAAGTAAATGTATATATATATTATACCACTTATAATATCTATATTCATTATTTATAATTCCATAATAATAATAATAATAATAATAATAATAATAATAATAATATTACTATTATCATTATTACATCATCCAAATTTATTTATTTATTTATTTATTTTAATTTTTTTTCCTACCACATGACATTATTTACAATGTACTTGTGTATAATACATACTTATACACATATACATCATATTTACGTGTCATAAAAACTATGGGTTGTTATTGGTGGGATAACCTCCAGTCACAGTGGCTAAACTGAGTCAACTTAAAAAACCATGCCTTCATAGAGTAGGATAACCTACCTCCTATTCAATATTTAACTTTACTTGGGAGAAGACTTACCCACTATCAATTTAAACTTGTAATCTCTGTCTCAAAACTATTAAAACAATTTTCGCCATATTCTTATCTGATTCGTTTCGTTATCCTACTAGTTTATTAGTTTTAAAACTAGTTTTCACAGTATCATTAGTATCATGAGCATTAATAACAGAAACATAATGTAGTAATCGCGTGCCCAAAAGTACCCCACATCAGGGTTCATTCATTGATCAAATGATCTTTAATCATTACATTCATACTTTTGTACATACTCTTGTTTAATGTTTAACTTTACTTAAAATAATGCGTACCCACTATCAACTTAGACTTGTAATCTCTGTTTCAGAATTGTTAAAACAAAATTTTTCATATTCTAGGATGTTCTATTATCTGAGGTGTTTCTTTATGTTACTAGTTTATTAGTTTTAAAGCTAGTTTTTATAGTATCATTAGTATCATGAGCATTAGTAACAAAAACATAATTTAGTAATGGCATGCCCAAAAGTATCCCATATCAAGGTTCATTCATTGATTAAATTACCTTTAATCAATAAATTCATATTCTCGTACATACTAGTGTTTAAGTAACATCTCAAGGCACAAAAATTAAGAAAATAAGGATAGTAAGTTCCAGCCCAAGTCCCTTAGTTGGTACTTGGTTCCTGTTGGTTTCCTAGTTGATGGGATTTGTGGTATGTTCCCTTGGCTCGACTCCACTTGCCCCCTAGTTTGCTGGGCCTGGTTATACACCAGGTTCTACTGGTATTGGGGCCTCTTAGGTGGCATATTCTAACCTCTACCATTGTTGCTTGGTTGTAGAGGCCTCTTCCCTTTTCCCTTTATTCAGGTCTCAATCTCGAGCTCCCTCTCGATGAGTTTTGCCTTATCCGAGACACGTTGAAACACCTTTAGTTCAAGTGCAATGATCACCTTCCTAATGTCTATTCGAAGACCATCCATGAATCTACGAGCTTTCTTCTCTTCAATGGACGCACAGTCTAGATTAAAACATGATAGTTCCAAGAACTCGGCATCATATTTAGCCGTAGTTATGTTTTATTGTACTAGACAGAAGAAATCATTCTCCATTTGTCATTGAACTGGTGTAGAAAAGTATTTGTCATGGAACCTTTCTTCAAACTTAGCCCATTCCATGTTTGTCGTGTCCACAATTGGGTCCCTCTTGATGGAGTCCCCCTAGTACTATGTTGATCTAATTAGTAAATGTGTGGCCAATGCCACTCGTCACAGTCCTTTAATCTCAGCTACGTCTAGGTCCCTGCTAACTTGGCAAAACCACTTATTAGCCTCAACATGTTCCGTCTTGCCATCAATCTTTCCTCAAACTTGGGAGTCTTCATTTTTCGAAACTTGTTGAACTCCTTATCTACTTGATTTTGTGCCACTCAAGCATCGATGCGATCTAGCATCTACCGAATAAACTTAACCATTTGTTCTGTATAGATCATTACCCTATTATCATGGGGTATGATGGCGGCATAGCTTCTATAGTCTAGGGAGCGGATTGTTCCACACTCTCATTAGGGGTCGTTTGCCTTCTGATGACTTCTAGGTGCCATTTATGCGACTTCACACTTTGATGTTTTTGCTCATGTGACTCTAATGTAAGTTCTATGTTTTTGTGTTAATTGGGTTTCTAGTGAGAATTATCTAGGTTTTCTTTGAGTCATTCTACGTAGTCACCTATTATATAGCTACACTTGTGAGTATGCTTTCATTCTTATGTGATAAGTTGGTCCGCATTGGGTACATGATTTTTGGGGTTGCAAAATGAATATATACTTTAACCTGATCAATATGGAGTGAAATCATACAATCAATCACCACGCTAGGATATTGGAACTCTAAGCTTCCACTCTTTCCTCGGGGTTTCGAAGTTCCATACTGATGTCACCATTCGATCGGAGCATCCACAAAAGATTGCCATTATACCCAACCAATTTCGCAATTATCATGTCGTCTAAGGCCTCCCAAGCTCCCAGACACTCAGAAGTCCCATACCAACATAATGCATAGTCACAAGCTCTTCCAAAGTTGCCAGTCCTTCACCACACAAGGTCTATCGTTGATCGAAAATGAGCTTCTTCCACACTTCAAGTTCCCTATGAGTCGCAAGACTCTTCTCAATCTTGGATTCCAACCAATGAAAGCACAATCAACTTTCTTATCTCTATCTTATGCCCTAAGAGTTTCACATTTCATGATCCACTGACACGTATTCTCATTTCTTTTTATCTAAAGTTCATACCTATGCATTGGAAAAGTCTAACACCTATCCCTGTAGGTCATTTGCCTAGTATATCTAATAACTGGGCTCTGATACCAAGCTGTAACACCTCCTTTTGCGTTTGTGTCTTAATCTTGTATCTCATTTTAAGCTCACAAAATTATTAAAAAAAACCATTAAAAAATCATTTCCTTATACAGATATGTACATGTGAGATTGGAAAACCTTTTTGAGTAGATATATTAGAAAAATAGTTGATTTATTTAAAAGTTTATTCCTCATCTTTGACTACTTGTTCAAGTTTGTGGGACAACCTCCAGTCAGGGTGGCCAGAATGAGTCTGCTTAAAAAAATTATGCCTTCCTGGAGTAAGATAACCTACCTCTTGTTCAATGTTGAACTTTACTTAGAATAATGCGCACTCACTATCAACTTAGACTTATAATCTCTGTTTCAGAACTGTTAAAACAAAATTTTTCATATTCTAGAATGTTCTATTATCTAAGTCATTTCTTTATCTTACTAGTTTATTAGTTTTAAAACTAGTATTTATAGTATCATTAGTATCATGAACATTAATAACAGAAACATAATGTAGTAATGTTGTGCCCAAAAGTATCCCATATCAGGGTTCATTCATTGATTAAACAACCTTTAATTATTACATTCATACTCTTGTACATACTAGCGTTTAAGTAACATCTCAAGGCACAAAAATTAAGAAAATAAGGATAGTAAGTTTCGGCCTAAGTCCCTCAATTGGTACCCTAGTTTCCTGCATTTGCAAGGTGCAAGGGGATGAACTCTATGAGCCTAGTGGATCATTCTAATTCACAAAAAATCTAACAATATAGCAAGCACACCATACAATCAATCACTTCCATATATTAGGTGATAAAAATAATAGATTGTTTTCTATCTATTGAAGTAGGGTGGTCGACCCTAGGGTGATTCTTGTACCTCTGGCCAAGTGAATCCCGCGGGAACATCACTGGCATCCAGGCTATGCATTCGTATATCCAATAGTCCGTAGACTCGGAAGATACGCAAGGCACGAGCAATTTCTTAATTGTGTTCACACACCTGTCTCTTATTTGAGACGTCAACACGAAAACCACTGTTAATTGTCTTTAGACCAATCAACCCCTCCATGTGTGTTATTATCTTGTTAAGAGTGATCTTGTTTTTGATCACTAACATATTCATGTTGTAATATCCAAAATTTTTTTTGAATAATTAAAATTAAAAAATTAAATAGACTAATTTAAATAAAGTAAAATAAAGAATTATAAAGGTTTCTAAAATAAAATTTACTCTAAAGAATGTATTAGCAACTTCTAAAATAATTACTTACTAATATATGTGCTTGAAAAATAAGTAAAATATAGAATTAGGAAAGTTTCTAAAATAAAATCAACTTAAACAAATGTATTAGCAACTTCTAAAATAATTACTCATTATATATGTGCCTGAGAAACAAATAAAGTAGAGAATTAAAAAAGTTTCTAAAATGAACTTAACGCAAAAGAATGTATTAGCTACATCTAAAACCTTTACTTACTAACTCTTATGCATAAGAAACAAATAAAATGGAAACAAGAAGAGTTTTAGAAAGGATTCTACAATGAAGACACCCCAAACTTACCAATTCATGCCCATTAGAACTCTATATAAACCAAGCATGAGCACGATTCTCTTCATACCAGCAAGAACTGGATAAGTCATTTCTTGTTTTCTCTACCTCCCTTTTGGTATCTCTTTTTCTTTCTTTAGCTATTCTAAACAGCAATTAGAGTAGTAGTAATGAAGTTCTGTGCAAATTCTGTGTTAGAAGGAGATTCAATAGAGGAGCTTAAGGATTAAATTTATTTGAGGTGGAAGTGAATTCTAAATTTTACTTTGTTATTTTGATTTCAATAAGATATTTATGTATAATTATATTGGAATATGCATACTCTATGTTGAAATAATCATACATGTCATGCCTAGATGTCACATGCTTAGGTTTGCATGAATAAAGACATATGTTATGTGATGATATAATCCATGCTATGTTCTTATTATGCTTACATGTTAAATTTCTAAATCATGTTAGTTTATATTTGTGAATGTTATGCTTTAGACTTAACAAAAAGATTAATTAAGATTATAACCACATACCAATGCAGTGTCTTAAAGTGGATTACTACGGGTGTTCTTAAGATTAAAACAATGGGGTTCATCCCTAATTCAGACGGGTAAGACTCAAATTCTTAGATAATGGGTTAGACCTTAGATCCATTAGAAATTGGCATATAGATTGCCCTTTCTTCCTTCGATATGAATTTTGATAAGAACATCGAGGTTAACTCCTTTCGGTCTTAATTAGGACTATTAAACAAGTAATTGGTTGATACATGTTACATTTGGAAGTGTTTGACACGTATGTCTTGTTTGTTGAAATAATAACTTAAACATTTAGAATGATCCACTAGGCTTTGTGCTCACTCTTCCTTCTTCTAATATTTTAGGATATTGACAAATAGAGAGGACACGAATGTCACATAGACAATATTTCTTAGAAGTTATTTCATTGTAGGGCACGTTGGCCCAGATTTTGCTATTTGAGATTATTTCTACTGTAATAAACAATTAAGGTTTTTGTACCTTTAGATTAAATTAATAATATTAAATTAGTTTCTTCAAGATATCTTGTGATCTTATTGAAAATGTTATAAGTTAATGTTACTTCAAAAACCCTAGAGACTTGGGACTGAAATGGAAACAATGAAATAAAGTAGCGTCGGCCTGCCTCATGGTAGAGTGGTGTGGTCCACATTTAAAAAATTTGGGGGAGGCAGGGTGTTACAACAGTGGTATTAGGGCTCAGTTGCTAGGTTACTAGGCTAAAGGAACTACTTTGATACCAAAGGTGGTATTAGAGCCTAGGCTGTAGATGATTTGGGCAGATTTAGAAAAAGTTGACTCATCAAGTAAAACCTTTACTTAGATTGCCCTACCTCCTGTTTTGAAATCTAAAATCATTTTGAAAATTTGTTTTTCAAAAGAGATACATGTTTTCAATTTTTTTTGTTTTGATATAAAGATTACGAATTGAGATGATAGTGGGTAGACTTGTCTCGAGTAAAGCTAAACATTATAAGGGAGATGGGTTATCCCGTTCTTAAAAATTGGTTGCAATAGACTTCGGTTTCACCCCCCAACTGGAGGTTGTCCCACAAGTTTGTACAAGTAGTCAAAGATGAAGAACACACTTCTTTTCTATAAGAAAACTAAGAGGTGGTTTTTAAGGGTAAGGAACGCACTAGAGTACAAAGGTAATACCAAAGCTAGTATTGGAAAATGGATAAAGGTTATAGGATTCAACTAGATGTTAAAACCCTAAGTCTAGAAAAGAGATCTTAGGGAGAGACTTGGGTGTTGGCAAGGGTGAAAAAGTGGATCATAAACAAATATTTTTAGGACATAGGTTAGAGATTGGAAACATGTGAAAATGAGAAGACTTGACTGATTCGGACACGAGATCAGGAAGATCCTGTACCTTTGGTTTCTATGTGGTGTGAGACGCATAAGAATTCAGGGGCATGGAGGAATCTTGGACTTGGAGAATGACATGCCATGTTTGGTGAATGATTGATAACTTTGGAAGAGCGTGTTTCCCTATGCTTGGCTAGTATGGGACAGTTGAGCATAGTGGGACTTTGGAGACCTTAATTGTCGTGACATTTGCAAAATTGGTTGGGTGGAGAGAGATCTTTGGGAGGAAGCCTATGTCCATGGGCAAGGGTGGTAAGGGACGCTTGAAGTTGGAGGCATAGGTGGAAGCTTGGAATCTAGCTATGTTAGGCAATGGTGGTATTGGACACTATTAAGCCTCCTTCACCATGGCGTACACAACACCATAAGAATAATCATAAGAGAATGCGAAAGTAACTAACACAAATAATTATAGTAGAAATTTAATTTACCCAAAAGTTGGTTATATATAGTCCCCTAAATGTAGTCGTAGTGGAAGTGTTTAAGTCAAAATATTTACAATAGTTTCCTTATCCCCTATACATCATACTAACTTTGAAAATAATGAACTGTGTAGAGAACCTACCAAAATAACCCAAAAACACTAAACTACGCTATGACAACCCTTTTCCCTTTGTTCGCAGTAGAAGAGCCTGAAACGTTAGAGTAGTGAGCCAAATTTGTCCACAGTGGTTCAATGACTAATGTAGTCTAATCTATAACTTAAAACTAGAATTCTATAAAATAATGTCATGTATGCATGAACAATAACATTATGCAAGTAAATGCAACAATTAATGAATTTTAAATCTATAATGCAGTTGTACACCTTTCATTTTGAAAATAATTTTAATGATGAAAACACATGTCGAGGCTCTCACTAGCTTCCAAGGCAATAATAAATCCACTCGAGCAGGCTTACCAGATAGTTAGGCATATTCTTATGCAACATCATAAGGATATGCCAGCATATACCTCATGTGTGGTGGCCTTAAATCCTCAGTAAGTAGGCTAATTGAAGACCCACACAAAATGTACCTTTAGTTACAGTGACATCGTGTCCTCAAAGCTCAACCACATCCAATACCCTAATCCATACCATCGGACCTTGAGATTCAGTGCACGTTTTCATTTAAAAAAACTCATTTAAAGATTTTAAATGCGTTGCAATATGTAATACTTTTCATTTTTGAATAGAATAACAAATTTAACTGATCAATTAGAAAACACTACTTATAAGGATGCTCAGCTCCCAGTGCTTCTCTCATAACCGGTTGTGTCCTGCTAACGTTTGATCTTGCGTGATCAACATGGTTTCTTAATATCCACATGAAACTTTACTTAAATCTAACTTTATGGTCTTTGGTCAATCAAAGGATGGACTCGGTCAGTTGTGGTCCATTTATTAATTTGGTCAATACAATCAACTCTAATCAAGTTTAACACTCGCTGACCTAGATGCTCGACAGGGTCAACATGGTCAACAAGGTCAATTGGTTCCATTAAGCCCCTAATATCGACTCAAATACCAAAAACTTACATCATTGACACGTGTCCCACTTTTGGTATAGAATAACAGCATTTTTATAATTTTGCAATTCAATACAATAAATAGAAAAAATTTAATTATTTCCTAAGTTACACATTTTTTTCAGTAAGTATTTCATAATGTTATGCAACATTGTATATATAACATTATATAACATTTTCTATTATTTAATATTATATAACCTTATATACATTTTTTATTTATTAATCCTCAAATTACATAAATAAAAATTTAATAGATCAATTGACCTCCAAAAATCCTCACTTTTGTGTCGTTCAGTCCAGAATTTCATTCTTAACATTTGAGTATCTGTCAATTAACATTTCATTGCCAATATTTATACCCCCTATGTATTGTGTTTCAATTACCATCTAAATTGTAGGGTCTACATGCGTACAAATAAACTACATATCTATGTTTTACTCGTTGATCTAAGCACAATGACATATATATTGTATAGTTTTAATCATCGTGAAAATATACCCTAGTTTTGGGTCACACAATAGAGTAATACTTCTATTGAAAACTACACTAGAAAAACTTGAATTCATAACTTTTATAGCCATTTCAAAATGAAAAGAAGCAAAAATAATACATTCAATGTGATAGATCTTCAAGGAATAGTAGCCTTTTCTTTCCACCTTTTTCTTTATTTTCTCTCTTTTCTTCTTCCCTTCTCCTCTTCTGTTTTTTCTTTTCTCTCTGGTTGTTTTCTTTTCTTCCTAGATGATGACATTGAGAGAATGAGAGATAAGAGGAAAAGTGGAGGATGAGCAACCTTTACATAAGTTTTAAATGGGGTGAGTTACCATAAAGTAAGATAATTTTTGCTTTTGCTTCTCTTATCCCACCCACCTCATGTATTATTATCCTCTTTTTATTTTTTTAACCCCGTCATTTATCTCAACAACTCTTTATTTTTATCTTCATGCTATTTATATTATTATATAAACATATACATACATACATACATACACAAACACAAAGACACACACACACACAGATATATATATATATATATATATATATATATATATATATATATATATCATCTGTGTGTGTGTGTGTAAAAATTATTTCATTCATTCATTCAATTTTTTTCCTAACTACTCCCCATCATATTTATTTATTATCTCATTAATTAATGCATTTGTACTATTTATTTTATTTTATACCTCAATTATTATTTATTTATTATTTTCATTTAATACAACTCATTAATTTATAAAATTGTCATAAAATCATGTATTTTAATTTATAATTATTAATTTATACATGAAAGTACATGTTAAACCTGTTGACTCAATGTCTAAAAATACGAGTCGTTACAGTCTTCCCTCCTTAGAATAAATTTCATCCTTGAAATTTACTAGGACAACAAGAAAGCAAGGAGTCATTATCATAATATCGGGAAAATGACTCACCATATAGTTCTCTCGCTCCCATGTGTCTTGCTCGCACTATGAAACCGCCAACGTACTCATACCATCGGTATCTCCTTGTTTCGCAGTTTCCTCATGGCTCGATCAATAATAGCTATTGGAGTCTCATTGTATGTACAATCTTCTCACAACTCAACGTGCCTCCAATTAATCACGTGAGAGGGATCGAGATAGTACTTTCTCAACATCGATACATGAAACACGTTGTGTACCCCCGCTAACTGAAGTGGCAATAACAATCGGTATGCAACTTGACTTATTATCTCAAAAATCTCAAAAAGGTTCAATATGTCACGGAATAAATTTTCCTAAAATGCCAAACTGGGTTTGCTCTTTTCGAGGTGAAATTCGAAGAAGTACATGATCACCAACATCAAACTCAAGGATTTTCCTTTGGTTATCCGCATAATTCTTTTGTTTATCCTGAGTTGCCTTCATGTTCTTACAGATCTGTAGAATTTTCTTATTTTGATCCTATATAAAAGTAGGGCCCAAAACTGCTATTTCACCAACTTTGGTCCAACAAGCTAGCGATCAGCAAGGTCAACCATATAATGTCTCAAACGGTGCCATGCCGATACTCACCTGGTAGTTGTTATTATATGCAAACTCACACAATGCCAAATGATCCTCCTAGCTACCACCAAAATCAAGAACACATGCATGGAGGATATCCTCTAAAATCTGGACCACTTTCTCCAACTGATCATCAGTCTATGGATGGAAGGCTGTGACCAATCTTACTCTAATCCCCAATTGATTCTGTAAGCTCTACCAAAAATGGGACATAAATCAAGCATCTATATCAAACACAATAGACACTGGGACCCCATGTAATCTCACAATATTACAAATATACAATTAACTCAACCTCTCAACCGAATCTCGACTGTGCATCAGGAGGAAATGGCAGACTTAGTTAGTCTATCCGCAATGACCCAAATAGTATCATGTCTTCGTTGAATCCAGGTTAACCCCATCACAATATTCATGGTAATATGCTCTCATTTCCACTTAGGAATAGCCAAGGGTAGTAGTAAACCACCAGATATCTGGTGCTCAGCTTTAACCTTTTGGCACATGTCACATCTCTACACCAAGGCTACAATATCTTACTTCATCCCCGATTACCAATAAGTACATCAAACATCTCGATACATCTTATTCGTGCCTGGATGAATGGTATACCTCGAGCAGTGTAGCTCTGCTAGCACTCCCTACCTTAGGTGAGGGGCATCTGGTACCCAAAATCATCTCCTAAGCCTCAGTGCACCATCACTGTCAATTGACCATGTAACACCCCAACCCCCATGTTTCTTTGATTTGAGTGTTGGACCTAACCACCGTTCTTTTTGACAGTGGACTTAACCAATATGTGGGTTGGGTCCGTGCTACTTTACA
>JAJIYU010007458.1:0-19181 GCA_030144865.1 Tinospora cordifolia | reverse complement strand
ATATATATATATATATGAATATATAAGTATATGTGCCAATAAAATGTGTTTTAAACTCAAATTTTAGTTATTATGTCACTAAAATTTCAAGTATTACAACTTACCCTCCTTACAATAAATTTGTCCTCGAAATTTGTACCTATCCACGTCAATGTTGTTTGGTTAGGTATTTTGGGTGAAGAGACTTGGATATTTGTTTTTCATCTTGCTTTCCAGCTCCCAAGTTGCTTCTTCCAAATCATGATGTTTCCACAGAACTTTAACAAGTGGAATTTCCTTGGTTCTAAGACGTTGTACCTTACGGTCTAATATACTGATTGCCGGTTCCTCGTAAGTTGCATTGTCTTGAAGTGCAACTTCCTCCCAATGTATGATATGTGATGGGTCTGGTTCGTACTTTCGCAGCATCGATACATGGAATACATTATGCACTGAAGACATTCGATTTGGTAGCTCCAACTCATAAGCGCATTACCCGATTCTCCTAAGTATTTGAAAGGGTCCAATGAATCTTGGTGATAACTTCCCCTTGAATCCAAACCTCTTAATTCCCTTTTGAGGTCTGATTCTTAGAAACACTTGATCTCTTACTTGAAACTCAAGGGGTTTCCTTCTGTTATCAGCATAGCTCTTTTGACGACTTTGAGCTGTAACCAATCTCCTTCGTTTCAGTTTGACTTAGTTGTTCATTTCTTCCACCAAATCTGGACCAATAAGAACATGGTCTTCGAGTTCAGCCCAACAAGTTGGTGATCTGCAGGGCCTCCTATAAAGAGCCTCATATGGAGCCATCTTGATACTTGCTTGATAACCATTGTTATAGGCAAACTTTGCTAGGTGTAGGTACTTGCTCCAGTTCCCTTTTAAAATTCAGAACACAAGATCTCAACATATCTTCTAATATTTGGATGACCCTTTCAGATTGCTCATCGATTGGAGGATAGAATGCAGTGCTCATGGTGAGTCTACTTCCTAGCTCTTTCTGTAAACTCTGCTAGAACTGAGAAGTGAACCTAGCATCTCTATCCGACACGATGGTTGTGGGAACACCATGGAGTCTTACAATTTTCTTGACATATAATTCTCCAAGTTTTCCAACGGAATCTGTAGATCGAATTGGTAGGAAAAGAGCTACCTTTGTTAAACGATCCACAATCACCCATACGGTGTCTTCCCCCTTTTGATTCCTTGGCAGGCCGCTAACAAAGTCTATCGTGATGTTGTCCCACTTCCATTCTGGTATCGAAAGTGGTTGTAATATTCCTGAAGGTTTCTTGTGCTCTGCCTTCACTTGCTGACATGTCAAACATCTAGAAATATATTGGGCTATGTCCCTTTTCATGCCTTTTCACCAGTAGGTCTTTTTAAGGTTTTGGTACATTTTATCTCTACCTGGATGCATCATATACTTGGTCTGATGAGCCTCATCTAGTATTGTCTATTTACTTTGTCCATTTTGAGGTACACAGATCTTTTTCCCGAACCTTAAGATATTCTCAGCATCTAACCTAAAATCAAAATGCTTACCCTGTGTAACTCCTTCAATCAGACTAGTAAGCCCTTTGTCTTGTCTTTGTTCATCCTTGATTTGATGCAGAAGATTCGGTTGATAAGACATAGTGTAGAGGACGGCTTGTGTTTCATTTAGATTTATACCCAGCCTAAAGTCCTCGATCAACTAGTACATCTGGCCTTTCTCTTCCTCTTTTTTGTTGAACTTTCTACTCAAGGCATCAGCCACTACGTTCGCCTTCCCTAAATGGTAGTGTAGTTGAAAATCATAGTCTTTCAAGAACTCCATCCATCTCCGTTGCCTGAGGTTCAACTCCTTTTGGGTGTAGATGTATTTCAAGCTCTTGTGATCTAAAAACAGATCAAATTTCTCACCATAAAGGTAATGTTTCCAAATCTTTAGGGCTACAATGGCTGCTAACTCTAGGTCGTGAGTGGGATAGTTCTTCTCATGGACCTTCAGTTGTCGCGAGGCATAAGCGATTACTTGTCTTCCTTGCATCAATACTGTTCCCAGTCCATTTAATGATGCATCAGTATAAAGGGTAAAAGTAATCCTATGGGTTTGAGTAACTAGGACGGGGGCCGTAGTTAATCTCTTCTTCAGTTCTTGGAATGATTGTTCGCACTTCTCATTCCACTTGAACTTAACTCCCTTTCTAGTTAGCTTGGTCATAGGTTCTGCTAGTTTAGAGAAATCTTGTATGAACCTTCTGTAGTATCTAGCCAAGCCTAAGAAACTCCTGATTTTCGTAACTGTCTTTGGTTGCTTCGAATTCATAACAGCCTCCACCTTCTCGGGATCCACAGAAATGCCTTTTGCTGATACTACGTGGCCAAGAAATTTGACTGTCTTCATTCAGAATTCACACTTGCTGCATTTGGCATACAGTCAGTGTTTTCTGAGTGTTTCTAACACGATCTTCAAGTCTTCTAAGTATTCCTCTTTGAACTTGGAGTATATTAGGATGTCGTCAACAAATACCACGACAAACTAGTCAAGGTATTGCCTAAATACTCGATTTATTAAGTCCATGAATGTTGCTGGGGCATTGGTTAGACCAAAAGGCATTACTGTAAACTCGAAGTAACTATATCGAGTTCTGAAAGCAGTCTTGTGAATGTCTGTTTCACGGATTCTCAACCGATGATAGCCTGACCTAAGGTCAATTTTTGAGAAATGAGTGGTTCCTCTTAATTGATCAAATAGGTCGTCTATACTTGGCAAAGGGTATTTGTTCTTTACCGTTACTTGATTCAATTTTTGATAGTCGACACAAAGTCTCATAGATCCGTCTTTCTTTTTCACAAACAACACTGGAGCCCCCCAAGGTGATTCACTTGGTCTGATGAATCCTTTTTTTCGGAGCTCATCTAATTGGGTCTTCAACTCGATTAGTTTTACTGGTGCCATACGGTAAGGAGGTATAGCTATGGGTTTGGTTCCAGGTTGGAGTTCGATCTTGAACTCAATGCTTCTAGTTGGTGGTAGTCCAGGCAAGTCATTAGGAAACACATCTTCATAGTCCCGGACTACTTCTAAATTCCTTATTTCTTTTGGTCCTTCAGAGTCTTCCTTTAAGAGGTTTTCGAGGTCTTCATTTTGCTTTAAACAGTTAATCATGGCTATCATTGGGCTCCTAGGCAATTTATGAATATCACCATCTATCTTGAAGGTTTCTCTTGAAGGCAATGTTATCGTTACTCTTCTCCTGGGGCAATTGATTTGTGCCTGGTACTGATCCAACCAATCCATACCCAATATCACATCATACCCGTGGAATGGTAGTACAATAAAGTCTGCTGAAATCAGCTTATCCCCAAAGCTAAGGTTATAGGTATACATTTGCTTTGATGTAACAGAAGTTCCTATAGGTGTTGATACATTCAACGTTATAGGCAAAGTCTTTGTTACTAGTCGTAATCTATTAACTAGTTTTTCAGAAACAAATGACTTTGAAGCACCTAAATCAAACAGTAATTTCACAGTAGTGTTAAATAACAAGACTGTACCTTCGACAGCAGGGATTTGGTCTTCTGGGACTTTAGCGATAGCAAATATTCTCGCCTGGTTTTGCCCCCAGCCTTGGTTCTGATTTTGTGCTCGACCCAAGTTTTGATTTTGTCCCTGATTGTTATTTTGTTGAGGCAGTTGCTGTTGAACACGTACATTCTGCTCTCCCCCTTAATTATTTGTAGGTTGTTGTTGTTGTCGCATATGGGTTTTGCTGGGATAAAACTTTGATAGGTGCCATCACTGATTACAGTTGAAACATCGCCCTTGACGTCTTGCCAGTTCTAATTATTCTTCTGTTTTAGGTCTATTTTGCCCTTGAGGCATATTGTTCCTATTGTTCTGGTTGGTATTCCTTCTCTTCAGATCTCCTTGGTGATCTCTGTAACCTCCTGGTCTCTTATTTTTCTTTCTAAGCCTTTGTTCAAAATTCAACTCTTGTTCTAGGGTTAATACCTTGTCTACTACTTCTCTATATGTCTTCAGGCAGGCTGTTTTTATCAATTTTCGGATCTCAATCTTGAGACCCTAGGTGAATCGATTGGCCTTCCTTTTCTCATCCCTGATCAAATCTTATGAGAACTTAGCCAGTTCAGTGAACTTCCTCTCATATTCAGCTACGGTCATGTCCCTCTGCTTTAGTTGAACAAAATACTACTGTAGCTTCTCCAAAGTCACTTCCAGAAAGAACTTTTCATAGAAGATTTCTGTAAAGTTCTCTCAGCTCACATCATCAACGTTTGTATTAGGGTCCATCCTCATCATACGCCACCAACTTCTTGCTGGTCCTTTGAAGTGGTGCGTGGCCAGTGCCACTCGTCTGGACCCAATTACCTTCATCACATCGAAAATTTCCTCCATCTCTTGGTATGATTGGTCCGCTGAGATGCTATCTGTAGTACCATCAAAGGAAGGAGGGGTGAACTTCTTCATCTCTATCAACATCTTCTTTTGTTTCTCATCTTCTAAATTCTCTTCAGCCCTCTGATTTTCAGGATCTTGAGCCACAGATGCTGTCCATTGAACCTGGATCGGTTCAGGTACTTGAGGCTGAGGGGCCATCTGAGGGATTATCTGTGGAAGTGCCCTCAACAATTGATCTAGTACCCTCTGTGACATTTCATTCATCTGGTCCCCATCCTGGCCTCCATTCCAGCAGACAGTTCCTGTTCTCGTTGTTCACTCTCATCAGAAGTGCTGGATCGAGTAGCGTACCTTCTTGTTCCAACCATTATCTATAAATTTAACACTCGGTCGGTTTTGGCCTCATCAATTGTTCGTACTATCATGACTCTAGATTCATGTCTCTATGTCTTCGATTTGTTTAGTGGCCTATCAGTTTATGCTTCTACGTTCTTTTTGTGTATGGGTACGGGTTTTGGTTTCAAAATAAATAAGCAATAAAGCATGCATAGCACACAATCATACCATCAAGCTAGCACAACAAGGTTCCAAGCTTAAACCTAAGCTTTCAGGTTCAAGTGTCCCACACCACTCTACCCCTTCTACTTAGGTTTTCACCCAGGACAAAGCTGCACCCAACCAATTTTCGCAAATGTCTCGATGTCCAAGGCTTCCCAAGCTCTACTACATTTGACTGTCCCATACCAGCCAAGGATAGGAAAACAAGTTCGTCCAAAGCCACCGATCACTCACCATACATGGTTTGTCATTCTCCGAGTCCAGGATTCTTCTATATCCCTGAATCCTATGCGTCCCATACCACATAGAAACCAAAGATACAGGATCCTCCCGATCTCGTGTCCTGACCAAACAAGTGTTCATTTTTCACACATTTGTAGTCTCTAACTTATGCCCTAAAAGTTTATTCATGATTTACTGTGCCACCCTTGGCAACCCCCAAGTCTCTACTTAAGGTCTCTTCCCTAAACCTAGGTTCTCAAATCCTTGTTGGCATCTCATTTGGATCATTGTGAATTTCTAGCCCTCAATTACCACCTCCTTCT
Source organism: Tinospora cordifolia (assembly GCA_030144865.1). Lineage (NCBI taxonomy): Eukaryota > Viridiplantae > Streptophyta > Magnoliopsida > Ranunculales > Menispermaceae > Tinospora > Tinospora cordifolia. The sequence continues at coordinate 13,688 of JAJIYU010007458.1, read as the reverse complement.
TTTATCTCGTAAGAAAATAAGTGTGTTCTTCAACTCCGACTACTCGTATGAGCTGGTGGGACAACCTCCAGATCGAACGACGAGACCGAAGTCTACTTAGCAACCATGCTTTCTAGAACGGGATAACTTAGCTCCCTTTCTATGTTTAGCTTTACTCGGGACAAAGCTTACCCACTATCAGCTCAACTTGTAATCTTTGTATCCAAACAAAACCGTTGAAAACATATATCTCTTTTCGAAAACAATTTTTCAAAATCATTTCAGTTTCCAAAACAGGAGGTAGGGCTTCTAAATTAAATAAATAAATAGTTTTACTAGACTAGTCAATTCCTTCTAATTCTTGACCAAGGCATCTAAAGCCTAGGCTCTGATACCACCTTTATAACACCCCGCCTCCCAAGTCCCATCTTTCACGTCATCTGACGGTTTAACTCTCTTTGATAAAAAATATTGGGATTCCCGGGAAACAGCCCGTGCTACATTTTCTTCTTCTTGGACCCAAATTCATTAGGGTTCTTGTGTACATTAGTCTATGTACAAAATGACATCATGGTAAATAAGATTCTTCATTTATTTATTCAAAAATTCCGAGTACAATAACCCATTACAGCGAAAAATAAATTCAAAGCTGAAATACATGATTTAGCTTGGGCCGATGCGCCCTACATTGAAATAAATAAAAACTTTCAATGGATAAATCTTCTCGTAAGCTGATTAATTCCCTGAGATGTAAAAAATAGGGGGTGAGCTAAAAAACCCAATGAATCATTCTATCTATTTAATCCATTATTTCAACCAAATAATGCAAGCATATCAAACACTTTCAGAGATTAATTCGATTCAACCAATATATTAATTCAGTCGTAATTTAGACCGAACGGAAATAACCTCTGTGCTCCAGATCTAGAGAGAGAGATCAATTCTGAAACTCAAACCCATTTCTAGTGGGATCATTCTTGAAACCCGTTCCATTCTAGTGTCAGTATTGAAAGCCAATTCCAAATTCTACATGGAACACAGAAAGTCCCCCGTACCGGTACGTGGTTGAAATCTTATTTTTGTGTGCAAGAGCATAGTAAATAAATATTTCAACAATAATTAGCATACTAAGAGTATAACATCATAAATCAACAGAAGCACAGATTTTCGATTTCTAATTTAGAAGATTGTACGAGACGCAACTACAGAGCATACTCTCTCAAATAGGAAGAACGACTTTAGATTTCTGATGTAGAAGATCGTACAAGACGCAACTACAGAGCATACTCTCTTGGTCATGAGGAACATGATAATTGAATGACACAAATGCAAAGAATAAAATCAAACTAACAAACAAGCAAACACTATCTAAATCAAAATAATAAATTAAAAGAAAGGAAAGAAACTCACCTCGAGATCGCTTCCTAAATTCTTTGCAGCACTTCGTTGCTACTACTTCGCGAATTATTTAGAATAGCTCAAGCAAAGAAAAACTAGAACTAAGGTTGCCAAGAAGGAGGCAAGAGAGAACAAGAGAAATTTTCAACTCTTGTCTTTGGAATGAATGAAATGGATAGAGTATGGGGGTTTATATAGGGCCTTCTTCCAAATAGTGTTTCTATCTTTCCAATGTGGGATTATCACTTCCTATATGTGCATACCTTAACATCACAGCAAATGTGATATTTCATTCATGAATGCATTTCCTTTACACATTTACTTCTCTATGTATATTACTATCATACTAAACGAAATATTATTTTTCATGAGTGCATCTAATTAATATTTTATACACATACTTTTCTACATTAATATCATACTAAAAATATTATTTTCTTATTCAAATAGAGAAGCATATATTTACCCAACAATTCTATATGTCTAATATTAATCAATGCATATCCCTTTATACTTCGATGCTAACTAATTAATTGTATATCAATGACAAATATATATGTATATATATATATATATATATATATAGGTATATGTGCTAATAAAATATGTTTTAAACTCAAATTTTAATTATTCTTTTACTAAAATTTCAGGTATTACAACAACATAAAAAAGCAAATCACCTCCAAGAGGTTAAGGTTGAAGTGTGAGATATCTCTTTCTAGATTTGTTAATATGTAAGGGTTCTACACCCTGATCAATACTTGTGTAGGACATAACTGTATTATAAACCAAATTGTAGCTCGATTTATTGTTATTAGTTTGTCAAAACAATGAACAACAAGATGTGCATTTGTGACAATATCTTGAAAGACTGATTCTTTCCTTCAGTCTCCTAATCATTATTGTGGGTATTAACTACGTTCCGACTGATTTGGTTTAACATGGGCCAACAATCTTAAGTAATAAGGATCTCCTTGTGACCCCATAATCTCACTAAAAGAAACAAGAAAAATTTTAACCTAAGTAAGACTATAAACAAGCAAAGTTTTGACCCATGGCTTAACGTGGGTCAACACCCTAAGTAGGACTAGATAAACAAGAAAATTTTTAAATTCATACTCTCACTAAAAGAAAGAACAATTGTAAAGTTGAGCCTAGCTACTTGATATATATATCAAGTAAAGTAGGCCTGCTTGATAGCTAAAATTATTCATACATAAATGAGAATATAGATTGTAAAGTAGGGCTTACTTCATGTGAGTAAGGAGATAAAGTGTTTAGTTTTAATGAAAATATAAAATATATTTTGAATTCTATCGCATTATTGTAGATAGAAGACTACACCTTAATTCCTGTGTACAAGCAAAAGGAAGGGTAAGGCATCACCGCACATGTGCACAAAATCAAAGCCTACAAATTGCGCTTTTGTGTGAGGGCAAAAGGGATACAAGGAGCGAATTGGCTGCAGAACACTTCACATGTGTGGATTGTTGCAAAGAGCTTGGAGGCTTTTTATTTTTAAGGATCAAGGTAGACTAGATGGATAAGACTGCTGATGGAGGTTGCATCTAGGATGTCTAGATTCGATGAACACATTAGTCAAGGTGATTTGACTAGGTGCGATGTACAAAAATTGAATAAAATAAGATATGTGCGTGGGTTGATCTGGACCATTAAATTATTTTTGATTGGATCACATACAACGAATAATGTTATATCAACTATGCAAACTTGTTGGGTCCCACCTAAATCATCAATCGATTGCAATCAAATGGTGTATAATATTTCGCGTGTATTTCATCATGATCGTCAAAGTGCATCTAGAGGTAATTAGATTCAATCCAATGTAGTACTAAAGGAAGCTTAGGTAGTCGTGATTGGTCTATAAATACAGGCCCTCAGAACTTACTTTTTCATCATAAAAAATTCTAAAATCTCTTAATTTCATCTTCTTTCACTTGTCTGCCATTCAGGTACTACTGTGCCAAGTAGGAGATTGTCTCGTGAGAGATTAGTATCAAATACCATGAATTCCTAAAATGGGCATAATTCCAAGCCATTTTCAATCAGTTCTGCAGCATACTCCCAACCTCTTCTTCGTTTTCCAATTTCAAGGGTAGGAAGGCCGGATCACTATGGCCATGGACGTAGTAGCACCCAAGTTTCCAATAAAAGATAATATTTCTATTACTTTAGGGTATCGAATTAGCAATTTACCAGATGTTGCCATTGTCATCATAACCATGACATGGAACAAGAATGGGGCATTCATGTCATATGATCATGTGTTATGCTCGTGATGTGAGCACAGCATGTCATGTGAGCAACACGTGCTCATCATTTGAGGACGACATGCATGCGTGTGGAATGCGGAAGATGTATGATCCATATTGGTCACAACCCCAATGGGTTTGGCTGGATCGTAAGGAGGAGCGAGATGGCACTAACTTACGCTCAAGTCCTGATCATCTGTCCTCGACATTTGGATCCATGCTGGATCTTCCGGTGTTGAATAGCATGATTGTCCATAGAAAAGAAAATGGTATTCTTTCTTATCGTTACTGTAATGCCACTAATGTAATTGTAATGATATAATAATTATCGAATGAAAGAGTGGTGCTTATGTTAAGGTATTTGAACCTTTATTCGATGCTATAATTACTATATTGTATAAATAATATGACTGTAGTGGTTATGTTATCACTGTAATAATAATAATTTAATTGTGATTTATTAATATCACCCTTTTTGCCGTAAATAAGTTGGTATATAAACGAGCTTTTTGTTTTCCTTAGCTCTAAATTCAATATCATAATTATAATTTAAAAAAAAAAAGGAGAAAAGGGTCGATCTTATTATTTATGACCTCGTACTCAACTCCTAGAAAGGAAGGAGGAAGCACAAATTATTAGGATATTTTTCATTAATAGCTAATCCAATATTTGTAACTACTAAAAAGTCTTGTAAATCAGAGGAACTTTGATGAGATGCTGATGGCCATATCATGGCCTTCCGCTTGAATATAGACTCTTAAAATTGGAACAAAGAAGATTGAAAAGAAGAAGAAGAGGAGGAAAGATCTAGTTTGAAAATTAAATTAAATCTTTACAATTTAATAATGGACAGAATTTTCCAAAAGGAAAAAAGAAAAAATCATGATAAAAATGCAAATTTATATCAAGAGTCTTGTTTGTAGAGATCTGTTTCTAACCAGAAGAGACGAAAAAATAGAGAAAAACAAAGGAGAAAAAGAAAAAAAAAATCTTATCTTTGTTTCTAAAATCTTATTTTTATCAAATAAAGATTTCTTAATTCACATAGAAATTTATCAAAAATTTTATTGAAGTTTCTTTTTAGAATTTTTGCAGGAATCCTTATATATGTCAACAAATCTTCATTTGATTTACTGTCCTATAAGATTATGTCATATCTAATTAATAAAGATTTCTTAACATAATAAGCAAAAACAAATTTCTTAATTTATACAGAGACTTATAACTTATAAGTTAATAAATCTTTATAGATTAAAATAAATCTTTTTTTTTTTGGAAAAAAATCTTATCTAATTTATGTATTGAAAAAAATACTTCTTGACATAATAGTATAATTTGACAACCTTCTATTATAATTTTCCTTGGCTAAATAGAGGTTTAAATATTTAATTAACAAGATCCTGTCAAAATATTATTTGTTAACATAATCTAAAAATAATCAACCTTCCAGATTAACCAATATTTTTTGGACAACCCTGTTCAATCAAACAATTCCATGAAAAGATCCCATGCACCCTAAAACGTACGGGTAATAAAACATAACCTGAAATACGTCAACTATATTTTATACAATTAGATAACATTCAAGTGCCTCGAGATGCTTCTTAAAAACGATTAAATATCCAACAAGTTGATATCATAGAGTCTGAAATTTCATTATAAAGCATTCCTGAAATTTCTCTATGGCACCGTAATCTTATCCTTCTTCAAATTGTGAAAAAATTGCATACCTATTATCTTTCTCTTCTAGTTATTATGATATGAACATTTGTTATTTCTCTTTTTTCTTTTATTTTGTTTTCCGTGCTTTAGTTTGCATATAACTTCATTATTTGTTTGCCAAATCCTTTCCAAGCTCCCTTTCCTCAACCCTCTGTATCATAAGTTTAAAAATTTTTAATAAATAAAACAGGAAATGTAAATAAAAAGTTGGCATTTGGTACAATCTTTATTTATTTATTTATGTTAAGAAACCTTTGTTAGATGCCACAATTTTTTTAAAATTGAATATGTCAAATAAAGATTTCCTTAAGTCAAATGGAAATTTATCCCGATATATCTCTATTTAAGTTAAGAAATCATAATTTGTTGAAAAGAAAATCAAAATACGATTTATCTCTATTTACATTAAGAATGTAAAATTTATTAACATTCCTTTAAAATAGAGATAAATTTTATTTTGATTTTTTAATTAAATTAAGTTTTTTTTAACTTAAATAGAGATTCATCCGAATGGGTCGATATATCTAAGAAAGAATTTTTAACATAAATAGATAAAAATTAACTTTTTTTATTTAGATTTATTTTTTCATTTATTTAAGCATTTTTAATTTACTTTGATTAATATTTGTTGAAATTAATCTCTATTTTGGTTAAATAGATTAAAAATAAATCCTTTTTTTACAAAATCTTTAAACATTTATTATATCTAATAAAAATTTCTTAACACAAATAACATAATTGGCCCACTCCCCTTTGTAATTTTCTCAACATAAATAGAAACTCTAACCTCTTACACTGTGAGGATCATACCAAATTCATTGCATCAGCCAATTCAAATTTTCTTAGAAAAAAAAAACCATAATTATATAGATATCAATTAGCATTCTATAATAAGTCATTACCAATCTTCTATATTTTTATTATTTTTTTTATCAAATAAGATTTATTAACTAAAACAAAGATCCATCTAAATAAACTTTATTTTAAGTACAATTTTTTAAATTTAATTAACACTCCAAGAAATCAAAATTAGAGGATGTCAGTTGCTTATCATGACAGAATTTTGATTAACTTTATTTAGGTATGTCAACAAATCTTTATTTGATGCAAATGATTTCTACTTCAATTAAAATATTTTTGATTTATTTAATGATGAAGGAAATCAAAATTAGAGGATACAGTAAGTTATCTTGGAAGAATATTGATTAATTTTATGTAGGCATGCTAACAAAACTTTATTGATGATGTAATTAATTTCTACAATTGGTTAGAAATCTTTATAGTTGGTCATTTTTAGTTATTCTAACAAATCATTTTTTATGATATGAATTTCTTCTTTCTTGCTGTAAAGTGAGCATATCACAACAACAAAAAAAATTTAAATAAATATACATTTTACCAAAGTATGGCACAAGTGAAATTTCCCTGTTTATGATGAACCTTTGCTTTTGAGCTCGTTTACTTCCAATGCAAGTTATCTAATTTAGTCAAACAAAATTAGAAAATCAGTTTTGTAGTCTTAAGAATTAGCAAAACTTGGAATGCATCCAACACTTGATGATTATTAATCTACTTTCAAGTATAGATCTTCTAATCAAAGACACATCCATGATCATGTAAGAATTCTAATGCAAAATCTTATAATAGATTTGTGTTTGATCATTATATATGCAATTTATTTTAGTTAGATGTCCTTCAACAATTTGATGTTTCATAAACAATGATGAACATAAACTCTGAAAAAGTTAAAATAAAAGTAAAATCGATATATTAAATATGAAAAAGATGCTTGAATATATTAATATATGGCATAGAAAATATTAAATACTACACAAAGAGGAAGACAAAACATAAAACCTTAATTTGTTGAAAAAAAAAAGGAAAACTGAAAAAAATCAATTGATCCTATGACAACTTTTTCTTCATATGAAACTCAATAAAAATTATATAAAAAAATAGGAATACACAAATTATCTACCTCTTTCAATAGATACTCCAAATTTTTCACTATTCTGGTGTGGAAGGAATTGATCAGAATAACTAATTTAAAAGTGGCTACTCGATGGCAAAATAAAATTGTTGCACCTGCAAGTCAATCAATTAACTTTTGTAGAAGCGTTCCCTTCTTTCAGACTTTCTTAGGAGAATGCAAAGTTGTGTAAAAGCGATAATAGAGTGATTGAGAAATGATAAATTTATAGAACTTTATGCGTGCTATGAATTAATTCACCTTTAAAGATTCGTCATTATCTTTTTTAACGTGTAATTTAATAATTTCTATAAGTTCGACAAGCTCGTGTAAATAATTTACGAAGCAATTATAATTAGACCATGTGGTTTGTGTAAGGCCACTTTGCGCGCGTGATGGTTACATTTTTGTGATGGCATTGGTAATAAGATTTCAACATGGCATTTGGAAGAAAATAAATAACATCTTTAATAATGTCTTGAAAATTTATAAAATTATCGCCATAAATTATTTAACTCTAAGTATATTGGTTGTGTAAACCAAAATACATCTTGGGGTCCACTAGTTTGACAATTGTATTGATATTGAATCGTTTAGTTTCATTATAAACACTGCCTAAGCTACAAGCTCTAATTTCATCTACCTATCTATCCATCTATGTAAGAGCTTTTCTTTTGTTAAAAATATAGTTGATTACAATCATAAATCTCAATCATGGCATAAATTTTATAATAAGTGCAATTAAATTATGTAGCCATTAGATTAATTTATATTGTTAATGTAATTTAATTACCTCTTTATAGTCATGAATCTATAAATAGAGGTACTCATAATGGATAAGATGCATCGAAGACTAATACAAGTCTACTATATATGAGAATAAAACTCTTTCTTCCATTTCCCTACTTTTTCTCAATTGTATTTTCTTCTTTTCTCCATCAATTTTATTATTTGTATAATTTTCAAGTTTATTTTACAACATTCTTTTTTTTTCTTTTTTTTTTGAAGGAAGAAGGAGGTGACCACGTAGTTTAATTGCAATTTTTTTTTCCTATGTGCTTGGCTCATTGGACAAAGTGAACGATTATCTAGTTAAGGAAGACCAAACTTTTCTTATACATTAAAAACAGTTCAAAGCCTCATCTATTAGCTATACTTGTCAAATAAGAGTTTATGTATATTAATCATGAGTAAATAGATTATTAACACTCTATCTCATATGTATAATGACATGTAGACATGTTTTACAATAGGGAAAAATATGACTAATAAATGAGATAAATAAGCAAAATGTTTGTAATAACATTTGAACATGAGATGTTCTCAATAAATCATTCTCTGAGACTAAGTGAACAATCACTTAATCCCAAAGTTATACCACATATATACTCAAATTAAGAACCAATAAATAAAATAGAAGGCAAAAGTCTCTATAAAATATAGACCTACATATGCTTCCAATTAATCACAAGGATTCATTGCTCTACCTATAATGTCATTTTGTTGTAGGAACCAGATTTTCTTATATATTGTTGAAGCAAAAATTGACCAATAGTGAAATATGTAAAAGAAATAGGCGCAGAGATGAGAACAACACTAGAGTTGGAAGACAAGGCGAAAAAAAAACCTCTTTATTGGTCAATAATCTTTCTATATATATATAACTTCATTTTATGATAGCTTTCTTACTAGGGGAGACTTAATCATCAAATAATGTTAATCTTCATTGCGGTAGTATTTTGATTTGTAATGCCCCTCTTTCCCACCCTTTTAAAGACATAGTTTTATTACCTTACAACATTAGTTTACTTATTTTGTCAAAACCATTTTTCCTTATAGCAAAAATAAGTGGAAACTTTGCTTATCTTTGAAAACATCTCTTTATAGTTAAAAATAATAATAATATTTCGTGTTAACACAATGTTTGGTATTATCCTAATTAGAGGTGTCTACTATCTTTTGTGTTTTACTTCATTTTCAAGGCATCGATAGTAAAAATCATACAATTAAATAAGAACGTGGGAATCAATATTTTTCATAATAAAAGTTTTGATTAAAATCTACAAGAATATTAGTTGTTGTCGACCCTAGGTAGGATATATATATAGGCAATCCCTAATAGTTCACAACCCATAGGGACATAATCAACTAGTTGTGGTGTCATGCATGCGGCCCTCATCCCTACAATATCCACATATCAATCGTAGTTTCATTTATATTTACCACTAGACCAACGTCATGTAGAGGAGACCTTCAAAACCATATTAATTCCCAAACCCAGGCCATATAGGGGAGGGTTTTCAAAAAAATGTTCTAACCTTTGATAGCCTCAAAGGTTGGCCATTGCAAAAAGTGTATCTAATTTTGATCATGTTCTTTATATGTGGTCTATGGTGTTACATTTCATGATAACTTAAAATCATTTACAAGATAAATTCAAAACATCGTAGAATTACTACTCATCATGATTCCTTCATTCAAGATTAGATGTTTACAATAATTCACAAGATTTTCAAACATTCACATGTTACTTAGTTATCTGCACTCAATACTTGTGCTCGTTTGGTTATCATGGAATAGGTCAATACCCTACTAGAGTATCTACCATGACATGCACATTTCAAATCATATCATGCAAATACATGACATTCATAATCTAATCCTTTCATACACATCAATAATATGATACATATAAGATTTAAAATCAAAATGTTGCACCACTGCTAATTCGCCTTCTCCTATTAAAGTGCTCACACCCAAACCAAAAAGGATGCATTCACTCTCACAAACATGCAATTAGGTGCTCTAAGTATCTGCCTATGACCTTTTCATAACCAATGTATGTATGTATGTATGTATGTATATCTATATATATATATATATATATATATGTTTAACAAGGAAATAAAAGTATTTCAACTATTACTGACAATAACGTTCTAGAAAATTAGTAAATCATTTTACGAGGTTGCTCCTTCAATTGATGCTTTTGTGTTCACAACTTTGCACACAAAATATTAGTTTTTAATGTTTAGACTTCATATTGTAATTAAATTCTAAATTGGTATGTGTGAATGCATGATCAAGCCCTTACATTGCTTTGTAATCCACTATCGGATCCCCACGACTCAATTATTAATCATGCACAAGACTGGGAATCTTTCCAAACCACTTGTTCTTGAAAAACCTAGTGTATTGTGTTGCCATAAAGCTGTTGTGTGTTGTACTTCTACGAAATGTCTCAAATGTGGTGTATAGTGTCGAATGTTGCTACGTGCTTCTAGGCACAAAATAATGCGTATTCTTTGCTTCTTTTGGGGCTTTTCTGTGTAGGTTTTTCATATTCTAAGGCCTGGTTTGCTCATCTCTTAGTGCTCTGCAATACTACAATGGTTTTGTCATATGATCCCAAGGATTTGAGATCAAGTCTTATGCTTTCCATGGCAGATCATAAGTTCCACAATAATTGTTATTTGATGATATATAGCCACCCATTTTTAGGCAATTGATTATCACACCTTGGTTTATCATTCCATGCCATTTCAGTGGAATTTTAAAGGTGTTCGTATATACTTTCTAAGGGTATAAAAGGTCTCATAAACATGTTATCAATTTCAAAATCATGCCCAAAGCGGGGTTGCTTACTAAGCCTTTGTGACTAGGACTTTGAGTGTGCAACCAACTAAATTTACAAGCTCAGTTCTTGGCCTATAGTTAACGAATTTACACCATTCTTGAGGTGTTTTGATCATGGTAAAGGCCACAATCTAGTGTTATTTATATCTTAGCAAGGTGTTGTTCATGGTTTAAACAAAATCTCCCTCAAAGTGGGTGGACAGTCATATTTCTACTATAAACAAAATGTTCATCACTTTGTCCATTTTAATGTATGTAAGAAAGATGATGAATGGGGTTAGAACATACACTAGAATATGGTCTTGGTTTGTTGTTCCTCGAGATCATCAAGGCACACAAGAAGTTCATTTGTACTCAGCCTTTTTTCTCAATTTTTCACACGTGGAGAATAAATATTTTCATTCTCACACTCTCCTTTTTTAATCCAATGGTTACTAAGACAAGGGAGAGGCTTATAGGCTTGTTTTCAAGGTTGGTGAGAGTGCTCTAATCAAGATTTGTATTTCTAAAATATGATTGGCTCGTGCATGAGCATGGAAAGAGCTCATACTTCCATTTTCAGTTCATTAGTTTGTTATACCAAAATGGAAGTTAGCAATTTCCACATCTTTCTACCAAATTTTTTCATCATGAAAGTGGTCAATCTATATTCAACTCTTCTTGGCCAATGGGTGCCAAGTGTGGGCATCCAAGAACGTGTAGCATGGCACCTCATGAAACCTTGGATTGATGAAAATTTATGTGCAAAGTGGCCTTCATGAAAACATTGTAATATGGGCAAGCAAACTCAATGCAGTGTGCTACACCATTTTTGCTTTGTTGCAATGCACTGCAATATTTTATGTATTTTTTTAATTTGATTTTCCTTAGCATTCCAAGTATTTTTTTCCATGAAGCTCATTACTTAATTCCATTATTTCAACTCTGAAATAGTTTTTTGAACATTCTTAGTATTTGTGTTGCATTGGCCAAGTTGACCATTTCTTAGCGATGGTGAACCTTAATTGACTAGAGATATTTAAGCTTAAATATGATTAATTACACTTGATTGACGATTAACTAATATTAAAAATTTTGGGCTATTATATGATTGATTTGAGAAAGTTGTAGTTGAACCAATCCCAAATTCTTTGATTGAGATAAAGAAGAGTTCTATTATTGATGTTCTCTTATAATTGTCAGAGATTATTAGGCCAAGGATGAACACTTTAGATATTCGTCTTTAATCCTACGACATGTGCTTGGACTCCTCTTAGCTGTGTCTTGTCCCACTTGTCCACAAAGTTGCAATTGTCTTGCTTGAGCACATATTCAGATTTGCGTCCTTTTGTAGCATGTTCTTGAAGTCATTTCACATTTAAGCTTCATTGGTTTCCATTTATTCTCCTTTTACCTACTTTTTTGCACAGAACATACTTAACCATATTCGAGTAGAGAATGTAACAACAAACCCCCAAGTCCCTAACCATTGGATAATGGCTAGGGACTTGAAATGATCTGACTATTGGATGGTGATAGTGTGTGGCTTGAGCATTGTGCAATGATGGGATGCTATTTTGAAATGCAAGCATAACAAATCATTAATTGTAGTGGCACATTTTGGTTGTGTTGGGAGTCATATCTCCTAGCTTCTCCCCTTCCACAATTAGATTTTAACCTTGTGATTTGTGTGATTTTCATTAGACAACCTATGTTTAGGGATGTTTCCCCTAAATTGTGGACTCGCTCAATCATTTGCGTCCATCTTCCTAGAACTTGTGCATTTTGTCCAAGTGTTCAAAATTTTCCCTCATTTTTCTTTAGTGCTCGGACTTTTTGTGTTCTCTTTCTATTGTTTGAGTTAATTTCTTCTAGTTTAACACATCACTTTCTTAGGTGCCATTCTTGCAACTTCTCTTTTTATCTCTACTAGTTTAACACATCACTCTCCTAGGCTTATTGATGAATTCATTAGGTAAGTCCTAGTCTAGTCCTTAGAAGAAATAAAGGCCCCAAGTGTTGGCTATAAACCCAAGTTTCTTAATGCAATTATGCTCATTTGAGGGAAAGGAGTGGTGATAAAAAGAGATATCACAACCCACTTGTCATTAAGAGATGTAGGTTGTTTAGTGCAATTCCTCAAAGGAGGTTAAGGTTTTGGCCGTCCCTCCTTTTTTAAACAAACATAAAGGAGTAACATCCTATAGGATCGAGAATTTCTCTGTGACATTCTTGCATGTCTTCGAGGGATGAAGTGGAGTATAGCAAGGAAGGGATGAGAAGTCTATGCAAAAGTTTTCATCAATTGAGTTCAAGGACGAACGAATGGACAAGTATGAGGATAATAGGCTTTTTGTTGATTCCTTTATGGCAAGGTTCACTGAAATTGAGTTGGATTTTCTTTGAGAAATCCTAAATGTCTTGGTGAATGTGGACATGGTGTTGTTGAGGGTAGGACAATATAATACCTGAAATTTTAGTGACATAATAATTGCAATACCAAAAATTTTAGTGACGTAATAATCGAAATTTGAGTTTAAAATACATATATGTATATATTTAAATATAAACACATATATATATTTGTCATTGGTATGCAATTAATTAGATAGTATGGAAGCATAAAGGAATATACATTGATTAATATTAGACATATAGAATTGTTGGGTAAATATAAGCTTCTCTATTTGAACAAGAAAATAGTATTTTTAGTATGATATTAATATAAAAAA
>JAJIYU010007457.1:0-19228 GCA_030144865.1 Tinospora cordifolia | reverse complement strand
CCACGAAGTGCTACAAATAATTTAGGAAGCGATCTCGAGGTGAGTTTCTTTCCTTTCTTTTAATTTATTATTTTGACTTAGATGATGCTTGCTTGTTTGGTTAGCTTAATTCTTTTATGTTTTTATTCTTGTTCTTTGCATTTATGTCATTCGATCATCATGTTGCATGACCAAGAGAGTATGTTCTGTAGTTGCATCTTGTACGATCTTCTATATCAGAAATCGAAAGTCGTTCTCCTGTTTGAGAGAGTATGCTTTGTAGTTGCGTCTCGTACGATCTTCTACATCATAAATAAAAAATTTGTGCTTCTGTTGATTTATCATGTTATACTGTGGTATGTTCAATTTCTATTGAAATATTTATCTACTATGCTCTTGCACACAAAAGTCAGATTAAATGAAATTTCAACCACGTACCGGTATGGGAGACTTTCTGTGTTCTATGTAGAATTGGAACTAGCTGTCAATACTGACACCAGCATGGAATGGGTTTCAAGAATGATCCCACTAGAAATGGGTTTGAGTTTCAAAATTGATCTCTCTCCCTAGATCTGAAGCATAGAGGGTATTCCTGTTCGGTTTAAATTATGACTGAATTAATATATTGGTTGAATCGAATTAATTTCTGAAAGTGTTTGATCTGCTTGCATTGTCTAGTTAGAATAATTGATTAAATAGATAGAATGATTCACTGGGTTTTTTAGCTCACCCCCCTATTTTTTATAATAGGAAATTAATCAGCTTGTAAGGAGATTTACCCATTGAAAGTTTTTATTTATTTCAATGTAGGGCACATCGGTCCATGTGAAATCGTGTATTTTCAACTTTAAATTCATTTTTCACTGTAATGGATTATTGTACTCGAAATTTGTCGAATGAATAAATGAAGAATTTTATTTACCATGATGTCATTTTGTACATAGACTAATGTGCACAGAAACCCTATTGCATTTGGGGTCTAAGAAGAAGAAAATGTAGCGCGGGCCCGTCTCCTGGGCATCCCAAGATTTTTGATCAAAGAGAATTGAACCGTCAGATGACGTGGAAGATGAGACTTGGGAGGCGGGGTGTTACACAAGAAATGGGATGTTACAAAGGTGGTATCAAAGCACAGGCTGTTAAATACTGGGCAAAATGTTCACTCAAAGGTGGTATCAAAGTTAAGTTGATAGATAATTTGGGCAAGTGTCTAAGCTATAAACTATGGGTTGTTAGTTCGATGGAAGAACTTTGTAGCAATGATGTTGAGTCTATAGGTCTAGGAAAAGAGACCATAGATAGAAACTCGAGTGTTACGAAGGTGGCATAGTAGATAAAATAAATTTAAAAGCTTTTAGGATATAGGTTAGAGACTGAAATGTGTGATAACAAAACAATTTGTTTGGTCAGGAAATGAGATTGGGGTTGATCCTATATCTTTGGTTTCTACGTGATATGGGATGCGAGGAATTCAGAAGTATGGAAGAATCTTGAACTTGGAGATTAACGGACCTTGGTTAGTGAATGATTAGTGACTTTTGGTATGGGACGATTGATTATGGTGGAGCTTAGGAGGCTTTAGTCGTTGAGACATTTGCAAAATTGAATGGGTGTAGTGAGATTTTTGAGTGGAGTCTATTTCGTTGGGCAAGGGTAGTATGAGATACTCAAACTCAGAGGCATGGATGAAAGCTTGGAAGTTTTTCTATGCTAGCGTGAAATTGTATGTTTATATGTGCGATTATTTTGTTTACATGTTAGGGTCATATGTATTTTTGATATATGCATAACATGAGGAAAATTTTCATTCCTGAGTCTAAATTCTATACCTAGAAAACATTAGAGGTTTTAGAACAACTTCAATGTGGACTTATAAGCATAAACCAATAAGCCACTGAATGAACGAGAACCTAGAGACATGAACTTAGAGTCATATTAGTATGATTGAAATAAATCCTTTAATCGTAATAGTAATTTGGTTGCATATATGGATATCTACAATTGGTTTCGTGACAATTGAATGAATATTTGGCTTGTAGATAATGGCTAGGTGCCAGAGGTATGCCACAAGAGTAGTCACCTCTGACGAGACTAAATAGTAGGAATAGGGAACACAGGTGAATACTACCGAGGTCCAAATAGGCACTATGTTGACTCCCGAGTTGTTGATTATGATCACTAGGAGAGTTATTAAGCATATTATGAGGGCACTACTTTAGATACAGCCATAGGTGGTGCCATAGCCATAGATACAAGTCTAGCACTAGGAGTAGATTTTGGTGCAACAGCCAGCACCCTTACCTGAGGTTCCAGTTCATCAGAGGGCACATGATGACATTGCTAAAAAGGAACAAAGGGCTATGCTAATGGAGTTGTAGAAACTTTGTCCATCCACGTTTGATGGTAAATCTGACTGCATGACAACTAATCACTGGTACCAAAAACTAGATAAACATTTGGATGTATTAAAAGAACTGGTCCTCGAAGAGTAGCTCTGGCCACACATCAGTTTCAATGGTTAGCTAGGAGTTGATGGAGGATGTTGAAGGTTGATCTAAACATCAATGTTAAATAGATAAGCTGGAAAAAGTTTAAAGAAGTATTTTATGAGAAATTCTTTTCAAAGGTAACCCTGAGGCAGATGCAATTAGAGTTTATCAGCCTGACCTAGAGGGATGTGACCATAGCTGAGTATGAGACTAAGTTCACTGAGTTGGCCAAGTTTACACTTGAGTTGGTTAGAAAGGATTAGATGAAAGCCAACCATTTTTGTTGAGGGTTTAAAGATAGAAATCCAAAAAGAAATAGTGCCGATGAGACTCTAGAAATACAGAGAAGTCGTTGATAAGGCACTATTAGTAGAAAGAGAACTTAGCTTCGAGGAAAGGTTGAAGAGCAGAAATAAGAGGTCGGGTAATAACAAAGATTATTATGGGAACCAAAAGAAGAAGAATAAGGATACCACTAATGGTCAACTTCATCAACAACAGGATGAGACATAGGGAAATAAAAATCAATCCCAGAAATAGCAGAGGTTTCAAGTGCAATAGAATAATGGGAAAGTTGATACGAAGTTAGCTCGAAGAGTGGAAACATTTTCAATTGTGGCCAAAAGGGACATCTTGCTAGAGACTATCAGAACCAATGACCACAAAGACAAAACTAGGTGCATAACAATAGTCATGGTAGGAATCAAGGTGGTCGTGCCCAGGAACAACCAAAACAACAACCTCAGCAAAAGCAGTAGCAACAAGACAGGCAGAATCAGAACAGGGGATAAAACTAGGCCCGGGTGTATGCTATAGCAAATGGACAAGTGGACCTAGCAAAACAATCAAAGGTGTATTTTTACTATTTAATATTGTTGTGAAAATATTGTTTGATGTAGGTGCTACCAAGTCATTTGTTTCGGAAGACTTCGTTAAAATAATTACAATTAGTGACTTGTACACCATTAAAACCATTATATGTATCAACTTCCATAAGAACTACAACAATTGCTTGGAAAATTTGCACATGTGAGTTGAGATTTGGGGACAAACTAATAATTACAGATCTTAGAGTACTACTTTTTCTTGGATATGATGTGATATTGGGTATGGATTGGTTAACATAGTACTAGGCTCAGATCGACTACCCAAGATGAAGATTCACATTGCCTTTACCATCTGGTGAGTTTGCGAAGATCTATGGTAAAATTTGGAGACTATCCAAAAACCTAATGGCATCAATATTATACAACATGAGCCATGGGGAAGATTTTCAGAAGTCAATGGATGAGAATGTGTTGGAGATTCATTCAGGGAATAAGACATTAAGGTAATGAGAGACTATGTTGAAGTATTTTCGAATGACTTGCCAGGACTACCATTACAAAGGAAAGTAGAATTCAAAATTGAAGTTTATCTAAGAACTAATCGTATATCTACTTCACCTTATAGGATGACTGTAATACCCAAAATTCTTTGCACTCAATTAAATAAAATTTATCATTTATTCAGTGAAATTTGGGTGCAAAATGAAACTAGGCTCATTTTAGGGCTAAGTTTGACAGGTTCCAAAAATTTCATTTAGTGCCCCTTAGGGACCCAAAACAATTGAAATGAAGTAAGATGACATGAACCAACTAAGGGGACAAAATATCCAAAAATTAGAACAATTGGTCAAGGTTAGGGTTTTCATTTGTCAAACGACCTTCAAGAGGTCCAAATTAGAAAGAATTGTCATTTAGGGTACTTCAGGGGATCGAAATGACCCGAAACAAAATGGAATGGTATGAACTAACAAAATGAATGAAATATCCAAAAATCAAAATAATTGGCCAAGATTTGAATCTTCATTTGCCTAGTGACCTCAATGGGTTTTAAATAAGGAAGTTTTTGAAGGAAAATTACATAGGGCCAAACCATACCTTAAAATGTGCAATAGGTTCATGTGATTCCAAAACTATATGTTATAAATCATAATTCTATGTAAATAAAGAGATTAATTTTTACTTGATTTTTGTGAACCCATGAAGTCATGGCCACCCCCACTTGATTGTATACACCTACAACCACTTAAGTCAAAATCGGCCCAACCGCGTACATGTGTGTGTGCACACATGTGAGTAACCCTATTTAGATAGTTTCTTGGAACCAAGATGAACATCTTTGACTATTATATGGTGTCCCCTCAAATTTGATATTGTACACCCATACTTGATGTCCAAGAAATAAGAAAATGGGAAAGTATTCCTTGCGTGTTTGTGTGATAAACAAGCAAGGAAACCAAAAGGGAAAGTTGCCATGAGCACATAGGGGACGTCCCATTTGAATTAGAACATGATTTTAACCTTTTTTGTGTTCACACATAGTTAGGAAACAAGATTATACTTATATCTTTTGAATTAAAAAGCCATAGTGGTCCCACTTGCTAACCATGAGCACACTTGCCCTCTTTATGCAAACCATCCCCTTTATGTATAGAAACTTGCCCAAATTTTTGTGAGCTTCCCAAGTTGGCCAAGGTTGCCCTAGGATGTCCTATATGCTCTCATGAACATCTATATAAACCTCCCTTACTCACTTTCATCTCATCCCAAAGCAAAGAGTTGACACTTTCCTCTTTGTTTGTTTTTGCCCTCTTCTTGGCACCTCTTCTTACCTTCTTTTCTCTCTTGTGTGAGAAGTTCTTATTTCAGTATTTTAGAGAGTTTTTGAAGTAGTCTTGTTGGTGTTTTAAAGTTTTGAAAGTGATTGATAAGGCGAATCTCTGCCGGATTCAACAAAAACTTGGATTAAGGTGGAGAAGATTTCTTAAACCTCTACTTTGCTATTTTAAATTTCTAGCATGTCCATGCTTGTTTAAATTCTAATTTTTAGCATGTCTTATTTTAGTTTCAGCATGTTTAATCATATTTTAATTTTAGTTAGTGTGGTTTTATGTTTTAATCACTCATGAGAACATGCCATGCTTAGAATCTATGTTTAGGATTTAATTCAATGTTTCAAGCATGCGATGTAATGTTTTCATTCTTTTTTGATTGTTTAAAATTTTGATATTTACATTTTAAATTTTTTTTATGATTATTTGATTCATAAATATAAGAAATTGAAGATAAGAACCACATACGGTCATAGTGACCCGTATGGGTGCTATGGGTGTTCTTAACATATGCTTGGAGTGTGTAATTGCGAGGCGCAACTAAGGGATACTTGGCATGTGGCATCCAATGGAAAGTGACAAAGAAATGTCTTTCCACCCTAAAGCGGGGTATCTAAATTAAGAACATCAAGGGGGTAAAACCCCTTTTAGTCTTAACGTCATCTACAACCAAAAAGTTGCTTGAATCACTTAATGCATGAAAGTGTTTGAATTTGGATGTGCTATTGATTTGAAATAGCAACTTAGTTGTTTAATGAATAATCCACTGGGCTATGTGCTCACCCCATCCTTTTATTTTTTAGGAAATTGACTTGAATCATGAAGGCCATGGATATTAGATTATTTCTAAGTTTTGAAAGTTCTATTTTAAGGCATGTTACCCAAATTTTGAATTTAAGACTTCTGCTCAATTTTATTTAAGTTTTGAAAGTTGTGTACTCAAGTTTTGATTTAAGAATGTAACTTTCTTTGTGATGTATCCATGAACGTTTTCAATAAGTGTTTAAATAAAGGAATTGAGATGCAAGTTGTGTACTTTTAAATGTAACATAGGACCCAACCCGCCTTGTGGTTGAGCTTAAACCTGTTTCTAGGGGGTTGGGGTGTTATAAAGGTTGTATCAGAGCCACCTTTGAGTGTAATAGGTGTGCATCTCGAGGATGAGATGGCCTCCAAGGTTGGTGCATTGTAATAATCCCACATTGGCTGGACCTCAGAGTTGAGAATGGGTTATGAGAGCATACGCGAGTGTTCACTAGTGCCGAGGCCTTTTGGGGGTGGTTCGAGTTTGAGTCTCTCTAGGAACAAAACCCCCACAGTGTGTCCGTGGCTAAGTGGTGACAATATCGTCACGTAGTGGGATCCGGTGTTTTACAATGACACCAGTTGAACTAAAGGAATTGAAGGCATAGTCAAATGAGCTTCGAATAAAAGGGTTCATTTGACATAGTAAATCACCTTGGGGGGCTCCAATATTATTTGTGAAGAAGAAAGACAAATCTATGAGATTGTGTGTTGACTATAGGAAATTGAACAATGTTACTATGAAGAATAGATACCCATTACCTAGAATTAATGACCCGTTTGATCAATTATGAGGAGCCACACATTTCTCTAATATTGATCTAAGATCATGATATCACCAGTTGTGAATATGAGAGTCTGACATCTCAAAGATAGCATTTAGAATTAGACATGGTTACTTTGAGTTTACTATAATGCCTTTTTGTTTGACCAATGCACCAACTACTTTCATGGATTTGATGAATAGGCTTTCAGACCTTACTTGGATCAATTTGTAGTGATTTTCATGGATGATATCCTGATTTATTCAAAATCAGAGGAAAAGCATGTGCGACACTTAGAAATTGTTTTGGGGACTCTTAGAGACTCCTAGTTGTATGCCAAATTTAGCAAATGTGAATTCTAGATGAAGATGGTAAAATTTCTTGGGCACATGGTATCTACAGAGGGGATATCTATTCATCCAGAGAAAGTGCAAGTTGCCATGAACTAGAAACAACCTAAGATGGTCATTAGGATTTGAAGTTTCTTGGGGTTAGCTAGATATTACAGGAGATTCATTCAAGACTTGTCCAAGTTAATAGATCCTATGACAAAGCTAACTGGAAAGGGATTCAAGTTTATTTGGGATGACGTATGTGAGTCTGCTTTCCAAGAGTTGAAGAAGAGACTTACCTCAGCCCCAATACTTATTAACCTAACACAAGGAGTAGGTTATACTCTCCACATTGATACATTAAGGAATGTGTTAGGTAAAGTACTGATGCAGGATAGTAAGGTTGTCGTATAACACCGCAACCCCCCGAGACTTTCAATTGGACTTAACCATAAGGCAGGCTAGGCTGATATTACATTTATAAATACACAACTTGTATCACATTTTTTTTATTATCCCAAGTCTTATTAATTCATAATGAGCACACAACCCAAACTGTTTAATTTTAATTTAATAAGACTATTACAAGGGAGATAAAAGAAATACTCAAATCTTTATTTTTTTCAATAAAATAAAGAAATAAATTTCAAATAACAAAAGAGTACATAACTCAAATTAAAAACTAAATTTAGCGAAAGTTTTAATTTAAACAATCAAAATTTGGACAACATACCCTTACATATAAGTTCTCAAATTTAAAACCTTATCTAATTTTCAGTAGTCTTCATGATTCAATTTTCTAAAAAATAAGAGGGAAAGGGGTGAGCACATAGCGTAGTGCATTATTCCATAAACAACTAAATTACTAATTTAAATCAAAAACACATCCTAATTTGAGCACTTACATACATTAAGTGATTCAAACAATATCTTTGGTTATTGCTGACGTTAAGATTCAAATGAGTTCTAATCTTTTGATGTTCTTATCAAAATACTCCACTCTTAGATGGAAAGACAATTCATCTTGTCATATTCCATTGGAATAAGGATCTCATGTCCATATTCCAAGTACTTTGGTTAATACCCATCCACACTTAGTGATGAGACCCATATACACTAAATATATGTGAAGAACATCTACAACATTACTTAGATTAATAAGACAATACGCTGCTCATAAACTTCAAAGTCTTAAACTTAATTCTCACATATTCATGAATCTAAAATTAGAATGATAAAATTAAGAATAAAATATTTAAAAAGCATGAAAACAATACATAACATGTTTCATAATTCAAATCAAACCTAAGTATGGAAACTAGGCATAACATGGTATCATGAATACTTAAAATATGCATACATGATAAACTAAATTCAAATCATGATTAAACATGTTGAAAACTGAAACTAAACATGCTCAACTAAAAATAAGACATGCATGAACATGCTAGAAACTCAAACTAGTAAAGTACAAGTGTAGGAAATCCCATTCACCATAATAAGCATTTTCTCAAAAATTTAGCAAAGGTTCCTTTCTTCTATGCACTTCAAGAATAACCAGCAACTTCAAGAATATAAAAGTAATTTAAAAATCCTAAGTTCTTACTAAAAATCACTCAAGAACATAAGGGAGTAAGAAGGGGTTGCCAAGGAGAGGGCTAGAGCAAATCAAAAGGAGCTAGTAGGCTCTCTTTTTGGAACAAATAAGAATGAACGCATTAGTAGGGTTTATGTAGATTTTCAAAGTACAAGGGGGGCATGGTTTGGGCATCTTGGATTAGGTTTTCCTCATAAGGGTGTCGGCTAGGTTTTGCACACAATTCATAAGGGGATGATTAGGGTTTTTTTGCATGAAGGTTATGATGGTCGTTCCCTTAGGTGGTGCCATGATTAGAACATCTCTTTGTTTAGGTAACCTTCCTATTTCTAATTTTTGTTTCTTTTTTGTTTGTGACAGCTAGGGTTTCTCTTGTGAGCATAAATCAGACTTTGAAAACTTCTATTTGGGTTATTCACATGTGTGCACACACACACACACACACACACATATATATATGAGTCATTTTTGCCTAAGTGGGGCATGGTGTACATGATAAATGTTTGTGTGTACATGAGATCATTCTTAATGGTTTCTAAACAAGGTGAAACGTCCCATGTAGTTAGGTAGGTGTGGGCATACATGATCATATACTTGGTACATAAAATCATTCTTCACGGTTTTCAAACAATGGAGACGTCCCATGCAATTTGGGTTGGGTGTACTGCACATGATCACCCATGATCCTCACCCATACATTTTTGAGTCCACATGAATTTAATAAAAATTCAAATTTCATAATTGGCTAGGAATTAAGGCTTTATTGTATATTTTTGGGTTCATATGAAAATAATAAAAATTCATATCTATTAATTGGCTAGGTTTTATCCATTTTCTTTTCTAATTTAGATTCCCTTTATGCATACCAGGTAATTGAACTCTTGATTGAACAAATAAAATGAATTTTAGATGCCTAGGCCATTTGAGGTATTCACTTCATTTTATTTCATTCCCTTTTCTTAAATGTCACTCCCCTGAGAGGTTTTTGAGCAAATTTAAACTTGTCCATTGATTCTAGAAATGAATTGGACTTCATTTATCATCTTATTTCATTTAGTACAAAATTTTAGGGTATTGCATGTCGCTTATGCCTCATGAAAACTAGAGATACATGAACAGAACTATCCAACTCATGACTTGAAGCCAACAACATTTGTTTTTCGCCTTAAAGATTTGGAGACATTATCTAGGTGGAGAGAGATTTGACTTGTAATTAGACCATAACAGTCTAAAGTACATATACACGCAAAGGGAGTTGAACCTTAGATAAAGAAGATAGATGGATGTCTAGCCCCTTCCCTAGGCTGAAGGGCGAATTGACCAACACATTGAGTCAAGTTCCCCCAATAACTGTTAATCCTTTCTAATGCAACAAAAAGTGACATTATAGTAATTTAAGCATTCATTTTGTGAAGTGTGATAGCAAATAAAACATTACAATTAAACCCATGAGCAAGTACTGTCCTTTCATATATAATAGAAGTTTGGTACTATAGGTTAAATATTGTCATGTTTCAAAGATATAGTTTGACCATTAGTTTTCCTATACACAAGTTACAAACATCTAACAAAAATCAAGAAAAAGGAAGGGAACCACCAAGTGAACTAGGCTATCACCATGTCTTTCCCTTTGTTAGCCATCAATGAACTTGAAATGTTAGTGGGAGAGTAGTGATTCTAAATTTGCAGTGTGACTCAATAAGTAATAAGTCTGACATATTACTTGTAACCAACATCTCAAAGACAATGCATGTATATATGAACAACAATGATGAAGCAATGCTTGAGAACATGCCATGTAGTAAAAAACATTTATAAAAAATGCAAAGTTAAATGATAATGGTTTAAATAGATGTTAGTTGAAAACTATATCTGAACTAAGGTTTCAAATTATCAAATCTAATCCTATGGCCATCCCTTGAATGAGTCATGAGTTAGACGTACCAACCACTTAAGCAGGTCATGAACTATGTATATTTCACGAATACCATAACCTTGCACTCAGCCCTTAAGTGTTGTCACGTGAGTGAGTCAAAAGCTAGGCATACTAATCATGTGCCCTAACTTCGCGCTCGAACCATGAGTCCAATTCCAATCACATCATATACGCTGACCCTGTGCTATTGGTGTACATCTATATGAACCTCAAAAGCATTTGATTTAGGTTAAATTAGATGAAATCGTCTAACCCATATCATTTCGTTCATGTTTTATGTAAAGAATACAAGTTTGACACCCCACTTCCCAGTGGTCCTGATCCCAGTATGGAAGGTACAATTATCAAAATGCCCTCAAATTTACAATACTCAAGCACGTTAACGTCACGTGCAAAAGAAATACATCAATCATTGAAGCCTCCCAAGAAACATGACTTCACTTTATCTCTTTCTCCTCTCTAGTTTTTTCTTTATTTGTGTCCAAACTCCATGAGACTTCTTGTTCACAATAACTCACAAATTTTCAATAAAACATTTTGAAATCTTCACTTAAGATTAACCAAATAAAATATCTCCATTGGGAATATTTTTTAACATTCAAGAGATACAAGGACCTTTGAATTTATTTAATAAAACAACTTTTGAAACTGAAAAGGAACTATGGCCAACATGCCCGACTAAAACAAGACTATGAAACCAAAAAGTAAATTCTAAAATAAATAACTAAGGTAAACTCCCACTTGTTTACGCAACCGCTGATCATTAGTTTCCTAAAATGTTAGAAAAAAGGGGTGAGCTCAAAGAGCCTAGTTGATCATCCCAATTATTTAAATCATTATTTCAATCAAATAGAACACACATGTCAAACACTTTTATAGATTAAGTGATTGAAACAGTTAATTGTTTATTAGTTGAAGTTAAGATCGAACAAAATCTACTCTATAACACTCCGACCTCCAAGACTTTCAATTGGACTTAACCAAAAGGCGGGCAGGGCCATGTTACATTTACAAGTACACAACTTGCATCACATTCTATTTCAATTATCTCAAGTCTTATTAATTCATTATGAGTACACAACCAAAATAATTTAACTTTAATTTAATAAGACTATTACAAGGAGATAAAAGAAAATCTTTAATTTTTATTCATTCAATAAAGTAATAAAGAAGTACATACTTGAATTTCAAATAACAGAAAGAGTTCGTAACTCAAATTAAAAACTAAATTCAGCGAAAATCTTAATTTAAATAATCAAAATTTGGGCAACATGCCCTTACATATAAACTTTCCAAATTTAAAACCCTATTTAATTTTCAATCATGATTCAATTTCTTGAAAAATAAAAGGGAAAAAAGTGATTACATAGTTTAGTGGATCATTCTATAAACAACTAATTTACTAATTCAAATCAAAAGCACATCCAACTTTAAACACTTGTAAACAATTAAGCGATTCAAACAACATCTTTGGTTATTGTTAACATTAAGATTGAAAGGGGTTCTAATCCCTTGATGTTCTTATCAAAATACTCTACTCTTGGAAGGAAAGACAATTCATCTTGTCGTATTCCATTAGAATAAAGATCTCATGTCCAAGTTCCAAGTATTTTGGGTTATACCCATCCACACATAATGATGGCCCCATGTACACTTAATAAATGTAAAGAACAGCCACAACATCACATAAATTGCTATGATACTATGTGCTTCATAACTTCAAAGTATTAAATTTAGTTCTCACATATTCTTGAATAAAAAATTAAAATAGTAAAATTAAGAATAAAACATTCAAAAAGCACGATATGCTTCACAATTCAAATTAAACCTAAGCATGGTATGGTGTCACGAATACTTCAAACATGCATACATGATAATCAAAATCTAAATCATGATCAAACATGTTCAACATGTTAAACTGAAAATAAAAGATGCATGAACATGCTAGAAACTCAAACTAGTCAAGTACAAGTGTAGGAAATCCCATCCACCTTCGTCTCTTGTTTGTAGAAAATTCGACAGAGGTTCCCTTCTTCTATGCACTCAAAAACAACCAGCAACTTTAAGAATGCAGAAAAAAAATTCAAAATCTTAACTTCTCTCTGAAAATCACTCAAGAACACAAGAGAAGAAAAAGGGTCGCCAAGAAGAGGGTTAGAACAAGCAAAGAGGGAAGTGTCAACTCTTTGCTCTGGGTTGAAGAAGAAGTGAGCACAATGGGGGTTTATATAGATTTTCAAGGGCTATGGGGGATGTCTTGGGCAGCTCTCAAGTTGAGCAACATTCCATACATAAGAGGACGACTTGCATAGAATAGGGCAAGTGTGTTCATTAGGGTTTCCTAATCTCATTAGCACACAATCTTTGTATCTTTCTTTGTTTCCTTTATGTGTATGAACACAAATCAGATTTAGGACAACTTCTGAACCCATCTTGGATGTCCATCTAGATCATATATTATGCTCATGACATGTTTCCTAATTAATACATTTGCTTGGGCATCACACATACAATTCATGGAATCATTTCCTTAGTGGTGTCATGGGAGCATACACCCTAAGGTTTATGGTTTCAGTTTGTTTCCACGATCTGGGTGTATGAATCATCAAGCAAATCAAGTCAAGATGTTAGAAAGAAAGCTTCTAATCTTGGTTCCATTAGGGTTGGCGCACCACAAGGGGTATCTTGGCCTACTTGCATGTGAATCCCCTTGATTTGGTGTTTTGGTGTGATCATGGAATCCTTCAAGTTTTAATTTTGATCTTTGATAAGCACAAGATCATGTCACAAGGGTGGTAGCTAGGATTTGTATTTGCATAGACACTATTATTTTAGAAGCTTTTCTTTGTCACATGTGTGCACACACACACACTTACATGTAAGGGCTGGTTATGGCTTATGGGTGCACAAGACCATTTGTGGTTGGTCATGCATTCATGGGTCCATATGAATTTAATAAAAATTCATATCTCATTATTTACTAAGAATTAAGGCTTTGATCTATATTTCTGTGTTGATGATGGACTAATACATATTTTCAAACCATTATTTGACTAGGATGATTTTCATTTCATTTACTTTCCTAATTTAGACTCCTCTGAAGGGTTTTAGGCAAATGAAACCCCAATTCTTGTCTATTGAGCTGATTTTTGGATATGTTGTCTATTGATCAGTTCATGTCATCCCATGAAATTTCAGGTCATTCTGAGGTCCTAAGAATCACATTTTATTAAGTATAAGATTTTCAAGGTATTACAACCTACCTTCCTTAGAAAAATTTCGTCCTCAAAATTTGTACATCGTTAAGAGTTCCTCGTGAATAGACATAGATATTTCATCTTCATTTCGCTTTCCAGCGCCCAAGTAGTTCTTCCACTCCATGATGTTTCCACAATACTTTAACTAAGGGAATATCCTTAGTTCTCTGGCTTTGTACTTTGTAGTCAAGGATTCTAACAGTCGTTTGTTCATATGTAGCATCATCCTAAACGTTCATTTCTTCCTAGTGGATGATGTAAAAGGGATTTGGTTCATATTTTCTCCACATGGATTCATTGTATACTTAGTTTGATGAGCCTCATCGAGTACGAATTGCTTACTCTACCTATACTGAGGTACACTGGTCCTTTCCCTGAGTTTTAGGGTATTCTCAGGTTCTAACTTGAAGTCAGTATGCTTTTCCTATGTAACTCCTTCTATTATGCCTACAAACCACTTGCTTTGTCTCTGTTCTTCCCTGATTTGATGTATTAGATATGGTTGGCAAGACATGCTATAGAGGTAGGTTTGTTTGTCATTCAAGGTTACACCCAACCTAAAGTCTTTGGTTAATTAGTACGTTTGTTTAAGGTTGAAAATTCTTTGGTAGCATCCTGCCTTTGACTTAGTAGACTTGACCACATGGCCTTGGGATTGCTACTTTAAGTGACTAACATTTCTTAACATTCAAAACATAGCCACAAAAGCTCTTAAGAAAATTAATTTCATTAATTAGAAAAGTTTAGGTACAAAACCTTATTCAAGCCAAAATTCGTAAATGCTAACATATAATAATTTTGAGTAAAGGACTCTACGCTGCTAATTAAATTTAAAACTAGTTTTCCTTTCCTAATATTATTATATTAGGGTTTTTAGGGTAGGTCTTGATCTTCTTGAGCCTTACAGTAAACACTCTGGGTTGGTTCTGCCCATGACCCTGATTCTGCCCCTAATTGGCATTCTACTGTTGTTGTCTACTCTGAAAACAATCATTTTGACCTCCTCCTTGAGTGTTTTGTCGCTGAAGAGCCTAAGTGGGTGCAGTCAGGCAATTTCTAGTAAGATGACCCTTCTGCCTGCACACGTAGCACAGTCCTTGCTTCTTTGCCTATTCTTTTGACTCTTTTTTATTTTGCCCCTATTTCTCTGTGTGTGGTGCTTTCTCACCACTCTTATTCTTCTTTTGGGCTTCTTGGTTTTCTTTTTCATTCTCGGGCCTTTTATTCTTTCCCCTCATCTGCTATTCTAGGTTGAGTTCCTATTCCAGTGTCAGAGCTTTTTCCAAGACATCTTTATATGTCTTTAGGCCCAGAGTCTTTACTATCTTTCTAATCTCCATCTTGAGACACTGTGTAAAACAATTAGTCTTCATTCTCTTCTGTATGATCAGATCTAGTAGAATTTAGCTAGTTCAGTGAACTTCCTTTCATACTCAGCTAAAGTCATCTCTCTTTAGTTCAACCAAACAAAATCTTCCTTTAGCTTGCTCAAGGTTGCTTTTGGAAATAACTTTTCATAAAAGATCTACGCGAATTTCTCCTAGCTCATATCATCAACATCAGCGTTAAGATCCATCTTCATCATTCGTCACCAACTTCTGGCCGGTCCCTTGAAGTGGTGTGTGACCAATGCTACTCTTCGTGATCCTGTCACCTTCAATACATTTAGATGTTCCTCCATTTCTTGATACCAGTGATCGGAACTGATATAGTCTGTGGTACCATCAAATTGAGGAGGGTGAAGCTTTTGCAATTCCTTCGACATCTTCCTCTTCTTCTCGTCCTCCAGGTTCTCTTGAGTCCTATGATGATCTAGAACCTCGAATATAGGTGCTGGCTGTGGTGTGGGAATTGGTTCAAGTACAGGTGGTTGTGGTGCTGCCTGAGGTATCATTTGAGGTAGTGTGCTCATGATCTAGTCTAAGACTCTCCGAGTGACTTCATTCATCATGTTTTCAATTCTTGCTTCCATCCCAATAGGAGTTTCCTGCTCTTGTTGTTTAGTTTCGTCTGATGTTGCAACCTTGGCAGCGTATCTCTTTTATCCATCCATTATCTATAAGTTAGGAGCCATTTTTGTATCCCATAAGGTTTCGTAGCAAAAGATTAAGTTAATTATAATCTAGGGCACACAAGCTATCTTCCCTTATCTTTGAGGTACAAAATGTTTTTCCAAACTTGAGAAGATAGCTATCTTGTCCACATTCATTCATCGAGTTTTCATTTCCAAGCCTTTCATTTCGTTCGTATTATTATGACTCTAGATTCATGTCTGTAGGTTCTTGATTTGTTCGATGACCTATCAGTTTATGCTTCGAGGTTCTTTTTGTTCTTGGGTGTAAGATTTGGTTTCATATGACATACATATAAACAAATTAAGCATGTTTTTCAAACAATAATTTCACACTAGCATAGAAAAATTTATAGGCTTCATTTAAGCTTCTAGGTTTAAGTGTCCCATACCACCCTACCCTTTTCATTTAAACTTTCATTAGAAATTTGCCACACCCAAACAATTTTGTAAATGTCTCGATAATTACGGTTTCCCAAGCTCATTATACTTGATTGTCCCATAGTAGCCAAGCATAGAAAAACAAGTTCTTCCAAAGCTATCGATCATTCACCAAACATGGTCTCTCATTCTCCAAGTCTAGGTTTCCTCCATGACCTTGAATTCCTATGCGTCCCATACCACATAGAAACTAGAGTCATAGAATCTTTCTAATCTCGTGTCCTAACCAAACAAGATTCAGTTCTCACACATTTTAAGTTTCTAACCTATGTCCTAAAGTTTTATGCTTTTGATCCATTGTTTCACCCATGTTTCTTTTTAAGGTCACTTCCCTAGACTCAGAGTTCCAATTTGGTTGACTCACAACCTTCCGTCTAGTCAAGACACCATTTTGACATCTTTTTCGACTACCAGTTAGTTTCTTACCCTAATTTTTTACCTTGTAATTTTCTTTTATAGAAAGTAAGGATGTTTTTCAACTTAGACCATTCGTACAAGCTGGTGGGACAACCTCCGGATTGGGCAGTGAGACCAAAGTCTGCTTAGCAATCGCTCTTTTTAGGATGGGATAACCCACCTCCTTTTCAATGTTTAGCTTTACCTAGGACAAGCCTTACCCACTATCAGCTCAACTTGTTGTCTTTGTATCCAAACAAAACATTTCAAAACATATCTTTACTTTTTGAAAACACTTTCCAAAACAGTTTTCAATTTCAAAATTGAAGGTAGGGCATTCAAATTTCAACTCAAAGCATAGGTCAAACCTAATTGAGTTAATACTTTCTAAATCTAATACCACCATTGGTATAAGATTAAACTTTCTAATTTTAGCCCAACAACATATGTTTAGGCATAACTTTCTATTTCTAGCCCAGTGTCTCTAATAACTGAGCTTTGATACTGCCTTTGGTATCAGAGAAAACTTTCTAATTTTGGCCAAACAACTAATGCCTAGGCACTGATACCACCTTTGGTATCAGAGGAAACTTTCTAATTTTTTTGCCTAACAATTAGTGCCTAGGCTCTGATACCACCTTTGTAACACCTCAACCCCTAAGATTTTCAATTAGACTTAACCAAAAGGCGAGCAGGGCCATGTTACATTTACAAGTATACAACTTACATCACATTCTATTTCAATTATCTCAACTCTTATTAATTCATAATGAGCACACAACCCAAACAATTTAACTTTAATTTAATAAGACTATTACAAGGAGACAAAAGAAAATCTTTAATCTTTATTCATTCAATAAAGTAATAAAGGAGGACATAATTGAATTTCAAATAACCAAAAGAGTACATAACTCAAATTAAAAACTAAATTCAACGGAAGTCTTAAGTTAAATAATCAAAATTTGGGCAACCTGCCCTTACATATAAACTTTTCAAATTTAAAACCCTATCTAATTTTTAGTAGTCTTCATGATTTAATTTCTTGAAAAATAAGAGGGGAAGGGGTGAGCACATAGCCAAGTGGATCATTCTATAACTAAGTTACTAATTCAATTCAAAAGCACATCCAAATTTAAACACTTGTAAGCAATTAAGTGATTCCAACAACATCTTTGGTTATTGTTAACATTAAGACTGGAAGGGGTTCTAATCCCTTGATGTTTTTATCAAAATACCCCACTCTTGGATGGAAAGACAATTCATCTTGTCATATTCCATTGGAATAAGGATCACATGTCCAAGTTCCAAATGCTTTGGGTTATACCCATCCACACATAATGATGAGCCCCATATACAATTAATCTATGTAAAGAACACCCATAGCATCACATAAATTGATATGATAGTACATGGTTCATAACTTCAAAGTCTTAAATTTAGTTCTCACATATTCTTGAATAAAAAAAAATCAGAATAGTAAAATTAAGAATAAAACATTCAAAAAGCATGAAAATAATATATACCATGCTTCACACTTCAAATTAAACCTAAGCATGAAAACTAGGCATGGTATGGTGTCATGAATACTTAAAACATGCATATATGATAATCTAAATCTAAATCATGATCAAACATGTTGAATGTTGAAAATAAACATGTTAAATTAAAAATAGAAGATGCATGACATGCTAGAAACTCACACTAGTAAAGTAGAAGTGTCGAAAATCCCATCCACCTTAGTTGCTTGTTTGTAGAAAATCTAGTAGAGATTCCCTTCTTCTATGCACTTCAAGAACAACCAACAACTTCAAGAATGCAAAAAAAAAAAAAAATCAAAATCCTAATTTCTCTCTAAAAATCACTCAACAACATAGGAGAGGAAAAGGGAATGCCAAAAAGAGGGTTAGAACAAGCAAAGATGGAAGTGTCAACTCTTTGCTTTGGGATGAAGGAGAAGTGAGCACAATAGGTGTTTATATAGATTTTCAAGGGGTTAGGGGGGATGTCTTGGACAGCTCAGAAGTTGAGCATCATTCCATACATAAGAGGATGACTTGCATAGAATAGGGCAAGTGTGCTTGTTAGGGTTTGCTAATCTCATTAACACACAATCCTTGTATCTTTCTTTGTTTCATTTATGTGTATGAACACAAATCAGATTTAGGACATCTTCTAAACCATCTTGGACATCCATCTATATCAGATTTTATGTAATACCCCAGAATTTTGTCAAATAATTTAAAACAAAAAAAATAAGTTAAGTGAATTAATTTCAAAGATTTTAATAAAATGTTGGGTGCAAATTGTGGGTTGGCATATAAAAAATAAAATAAAATATATTAAAGATATAGAAAAATTAAGCAAATAAGACCTTAATTTGATAAGTAAATGAAATTTAAGGTTTAGTAGAATTAATTATAAAATTTAAGGAATTGCTTAAGAAATAAATAGAAATAAAGTATTTACACATATTGGCTAATATGTGAATGAATAAGGTGTGTGTTAG